>JBBPCY010080989.1:0-25934 GCA_037974405.1 Brachyalestes nurse
TTGGTCTTAAGTAATATTCTAATTTTCTGAGATACTGAATTGGGGTTTTCATTAGTTGTCAGTTATAATCATCAAAAAGAAAATAAATAAACAGTTGAAATATATCAGTCTGTGTGGAATGAATGTATACATTATACAAGTTTCTCTTCTTGAATGGAATTAGTGAAATAAATCAACTTTTTGATGATATTCTAATTATATGACCAACACCTGTATATGTATCTGAATGCAGTTTCATTAAAGTCCCTGTGTAACGGTCAGGTGTCCTATTACATTTTTATGTGTGTGTGTGTGTGCGTGTGTGTGTGTGTGTGTGTGTGTGTGTGTGTGTATACATATATACATATATAAAACATACTATTTATTTTGTGGCCTCTCTTTCAGATCCAGTCCAACTTGGGCAAACTGATCCTGAAGGAGGAAATAGAGAAGTCTGTGCACGTCCGGAGGAAAACCCGCTCCCTCCCAGACAGGACACACACACACATACATCTGGGTAAGAGATGGTCTCACAGTGGTGTTTTGCTGCATCTTCCCTGCACTGATTAGTAGAGCAGTGGGTTCAGTTCAACTGAGTGAGGACCCCTAGTGGTCAAACAGCGGCACAGACCCTGGGAAACTGCAGGAAAACTCTTTAAAGAATCATAACAGCTTGTTTTGCTAAAAGAATTCTTAAAATCAATCGAAGTTATTTTAAAATCTTTACTTCTGCCTGTGTCTGCAGTGCAGGTCTTGTGAAATGGCTGATGGGTAATGTAGTCTTTGCTTCTTCCTGCAGGGTCCGGCGGCGCATCTAAATCGGCCTCTTTACCTCCCTGCAGCCGCTCTGGACTCACCCGGGTACAGACAGCCTCACTGTCCATCCTCAAACACAAACTCGAACCATTTCCCCACAAACTCTGTTTAAAAAGGTTTTCTTGTCTTTTCTTTTATCCACCAGTTGCAGTCGGCTGACTTCACCTCCACAGACACTGACAAAACCAGAGCAGGTACGACAGACCATATATCTACACACACTGGCCACTTTATTAGAAACACCTATTTTATGCTTCTAATAAAAGTGTTTCTAATAAGTGGCCAGTGGGTGGAAGCATAAGGCAGGTGTTTCTGATAAAGTGGCCGGTCCGTGTATATATGTCATATTCCCATCCTAGTCATCTGTGCAGTCTGATTTTTTCATTATTAACTCTGTGTTTGTTTTGTTTGTCTGTTCTTCAGGCCTGCAGGTAAGAACCTTTTTCCTCATTAACTTTTCGTGCTCCTTTAATTTACATCTTTCTCGCTACTCATACATATGTTACCTGGACTGAAGAGGTTAGCCTGCACGCCCCCTTCATTCTGCTTAACTCATTCAATTTTCAATCTTTGCAATTAGAGGGTGACATCAGGAACCACAGGAGATAAAATATGACTAGTTTATAATGTAAATACATAAAATAATGAAGCAGAACACACCGAGGGCTAGTTTTCCCTGCAGGACACATGTTATGATGCTTGAAGTCGTGTGCAAATGTTTCTGCGGCCCTGGTCAGATGAGACGCGTTCGTTTCTGTGTATAAGTGTAAATAAGAGCATCTCTACAGAGACACTCCTGCACATTTTCATACTGTTTTTTTGGTGGCTGGGGAGGAAAAATGTTGTAGAAATATTATAGTGCATTTTTATGTGTTTTATTTCTTTTTTGTTAAACCCAGCAAGTCAGTAGTAAAACTGCCACAAAAAGGGGCTTCTCTTTGACTCTTGCATTTGACAGTATAGTGAAAATGAGACCTTTACAGCTCTTTAGTGCTCTTTGTTTATTATCTTTGCTTCTGTAGTACATTTGCCTCAGCGTGGTCTTAATTAGTGGGTAAAACATGGGTGCCAGAATCGTTATAGCAGGGGGGATGCAACCCCCCCCTTTACTAGTGAACAGTATAAAATAGGAGAATACGGGATGTAATGTAATGTGATGGTGATGTCATAACGCCTAGTTTCCGCTCTGTTGTCATGCTCTATTTGCGAAGCCTGCAGAGATAATGAGGCGGTGAGCTTTATTATTGACACCCTCCCTCATGACGAAGGCTTCCTCGCTGAAGCCTGACTCTGTAAACGGGTGTGTTTTCTGTGTGTGTGTGTGTGCGCGCGCGTGTGTGCGTGTGCTCATGCTGCTCTTTTGTGTGTTGGGCTCCGTTCTCGGCAGAACGGAGAGACTCAGAGAGGGAGAATGGACCGAGGAAACTCACTGCCCAGCATTCTGGAGCAGAAGGTGAGGCGGACTGGTCGTCTGTGAGTGTGCCGTCAATCACAGTGTCAGAAAACAGCTCCTCCCAAGTTTGCCTGTTTCTCCTCCTCCTGATCCCTCGCACCTCATTCTCACATCCTCCCACATCCCATAATGCTTCTAAACCCCCCCTCCCTCAGCGCCACCTCTAATGTGCCTGGAAATTATGGACTGCATCTGAAAACTGTGTCTGTTTTGCTAGTTCACCTGAAGTAAACATTTGCTCTGAAACTAAACTCAGAAGTTCAAAAGTTCAGCAGAAGTTCAGCCATCACATGGGATGGGTGCTCAGATGAGGAGGGGGTGGGGGTGGTGTTAACTTTGTCAAGCAGGGAGGGCCTACTGCAGCCTAGTCTGTTTTTTGTTCATTTTAAATCATTATTTTCATTAATATTATCATCAATAATATTAGTATCAGTATTAATAGTAGTAGTAGTATCACTTGTGTGTCATTTAGTGTTTATTAGTGATAATAAAAAATAAGAAGTAATTTTCATAAGCCAACAAAAACTGCTAAGAGTTTTCTGTTGCCCTGCCCCCGGTGCTACAGTATGTATTTAATATCATGAATGTATTATGTATCATTTATGTATTATATATTAAAGTAGTTGATCAGCATAATTAATGCATAGCATTTTATGTATACTTAGATACATATATGTGTACATTCCTTAAAAACCAGTCACAGTTTTCATATCAGCCCAGTTCTTTAATGTGTGTGTTTATAAAAGTAGGCCACGGTTTTCAGCAGGCCGGGTTAGATAATGGCTGCAAAACTGATCTCTGCCCTGTGATCAGTCTGTCCTTTCTGTTCCAGATTTATCCATATGAAATGCTGATTGTGAACCACAGGGGGCGCTGTAAGTTACCGCCAGGAGTGGACAGGACCAGACTAGAGGTAAGACTGGAGCTTCAGGCACGGTCGAGTGTTTAATACGCCCAGTTTCTCTGCTGTGATGTAGAAGTTTGTGCGCCCCTGGTCAAATGTTGTGTGCATGTAAAAGAATAAAGATAATACCTCGGCATGCTTTAGTACACAGTTACTGTTTATATGCTGAAGTTAACATTCATCCATCCATCCCCTGAGCCAGTCCTAACTAGGTTAGTGGGTGGAGTCTATCCCAGCTCTCATAGAGCAAAACACCCTGGACAGGTCACCCACACCCAATCAGACACAAGACTAGGGGGCAGCCTTTGGACTGTGGGATGAAGCCAGAGATCCCAGCAGAAACCCACACAGACATGGGGAGAACATACATACTCACACAGAAATGACCCTGACCTGAATCAAATCCACAACCTTCTTAGTATGAGGCTGAATTGAATGTATTGGAATTACTTTAATGTTTAAAAAATGGTTATATTTTATGTGTACCTCAGCAAATGAACAAAAAATGTGTCATTTTAGTCCACAAGATGTTCCCTTTCCACCACAGCCGTGTTCTAAAAGCAAGATGTTCCCTCACTTTTTAAGACTGTGTGAACATGAGCACAGTGACATCCATGTATTCATGTATTTACTCGTGAACTGATGTTTGTGTTTTCTTGTCCCACAGAGACATCTAGCTCCAGAGGAGTTTGAGCACCTGTTTGGGATGCCCATCACAGAGTTCGACCGTATGTCGCTGTGGAAACGGAACGAACTGAAGAAGAAAGTCTCGCTTTTCTAACATCGCCTTTAACCTGGACTCTCGTCTTCACCTGCCCGGGAGATATGAAAAACTCATCTTTAGTCTGTTTCTGATGCGACTCAGACCTTTTTTGGGGAAACTCAACATGAATACTTGGCTTTTATCTCTCACACATCGCTCAGACCGTGAAAGCCGTCCCGCCATGCTCCATCTCTCATGCTCAGCCGTAAAAAACAAGCGTAAGGCTTTCAGAGGCCACTCCTTCTTCTCCTGAACGCTGGCCCTCCTGCAGTGCTCTTAACGGGACCGCCCCGAAAGCACATCATCAGAAAGAAATCGATAATACACTATAGTAAACTGGGCAGCTAAACACTGATCAGTGATGTAGTGTGTAGGGATGGGACTTCCTGAATCGTTATTAATATATGAAAAAGCCACTGTCAAGAGGACAAAATTGAATATATGGCATTTTACCAGCTTTGAATATTCATTAGCATTTCCAAATGAGTACATATTGTTCAAGATAACCTTAAAAGTGTATTTTTAGAATGATAAATAGCTATAATTCTTTGTTTTTCGTTACTTAAGTTCACAATGCATCCAGCACGGGGCAGTCATGTAGTAACAGTGAGCTCAGGTGCAACATATGTAAGTTACAGTAAGTAAAGTAAGTTACAGAGAGTTGAGTGCAGACTTTTGAGAGATTTTGGAACCAGAAAGTGAGGAAGACCACCATGCAGGTGGTAGCAGAAACCTCGTCCTCTGCTAGAACTCCGCCAACAGACCATCACGTCCCCATAGTGATCATCACAGTGAGCATCATTGCTGTTCATTAGCGCCCTCTGCTGGACCAGGTGTGTCATCATTGAGCACTGTGGGACGGCAAACCTTCAGGAGCAGGTTTGAAGGCCACCTGCGCTGGAGATCGTCATTTATGCTTATCCTTTCTCTGAAAAGCTCGATATCAACCCTCTACAGATAAAGTCGTATAAGGACTCCAAATTTACAAACTCCGCTCCTAAACGCCTGACTGTCGCCTTATTCCTTTTCTAGTAGTCCGACTCTCAAAGTGCCCAGTTGAATTTGTAATATAGGCATATATATATATTTACACAGAGTCTTAACGGTGAGATCCTTCTGGTGGCATTTTTCCTATTTATTGTCTCTTGATCAGCCGTGCCAGTGTATCATTTATTTATTTACTTCCCGCCCCCAACCACCATTCAGCACCGTCCCGCTGGATGTTTGTGTTTTTTACTTGTTCATTGCATGGATATTATCTAGCACAGTAGAAGATCTAAATCCAGCGTCCGTCAGACTTTCTCCGACGGCTTTGCTTTGCTTTCGGGAGAGAAGATCCTCCTGTTTCTGTGTTAAACTGACCTGCTGGGATGTATCACACCACTATTATCAACCGCTTATTCACATATTCACACTCTGTATATCAGGCTGAACTGGACTTCAGAGACCGCAGTCCTGAGAGTGGAGTTCACAGAGTTTCTCACATGGCCGAGGTGAGCTGAGGTCACAAGCGTGAAGGTGTGGGGGGAGGTGTGTGTGGGGGGGGGTGTCAAATCTATATGGGAGAACGTCAGGATACTTTGAGTGAAAAAAATATTAATACACAGAGGCCCAGGTTTTGTTATTTTTTGTCATTTTACAGTGGCTCCTTTAGTAAAGAGTCCTGGAGCCTGTCTACAGTCAGTGACATATCTAGAACTGACTGAAGCCTGGGGTTATGACTCTAGTTTGTGATGTATCTAGAACCAACTGAAACCTGACCACACTGTGTTTTTACAGTTAATGATATATCTAGAGCTGAACAAAACCTGGTTACTCTACAGTTCTACAGTTGGTGATGTATCTAGAATAACTGAAACTTGTTTGTGCTACAATGCTACTGTCAGCATCATATCTAGGGCCTGGTAACACTATTGCGCTACAGCCAATGATGTATCTAGAACTGACTGAAACCTGGTTATGCTACAATGCTACAGTTAGCAGTGTATCTAGAACCAGCAGAAACCTGCTTACACTAAGGCTCTGCAGAGAGTGATGTATCTAGAACTGCCTGAAACCTGATTGCACTACCACTCTACAGTCAGAATATCTGCAAGCTGAAAACTGTTGACATTACACCACTACAGTCAGTGATTTTTCTAAAACAACGAACATGTAGGCCCTTCAGTCCAGCTCCTAAAGGACTGACCAATGGGAGCACTCGTTTGGCTGCATCCGCCTGGATACCACAGAGAGAAACATCCTGATTGGACAGTGTTTCAGTTTTAATATTTCAACCATTTGCTTGCAACCAAAACTGAAGAGTGATGGTTCTAATAAATGTAACAGTCCTGTAGGCCTAATTTTATTTCATAGAGATTTTTTGGCATTTTCGGGATACACAGAAGACCCAAATGATTCACGAAAAATGAGAAATAGATTTGTACTGTAGGTCAGGTAAAGTGGTAATGTGGTGTTGTGGGACCCGCCATTGGCCCCTGCTGACCCCCACCCCTGCTGTAAAGGGCTTTAATGAGGAGACAGGCCTGACCTGCGCCTCCGGCCTGCGCTGTGAGAAATTCCAGCTTTGTGAAATCTCTCCACTGATCAGGATGAGTCGTTTTCAGAATTACAGACGGACACACGGCCGGTCACAAGCCTTGTCCTGCTAATGTGTAAAATCATACACTGCACGCTTTCCACAGGGACCCCTGTGTCCACAGTGATCACATTTCTGTTCACAGCCTCACGCCTGTCTCACGGATGCGTTTCTGTTTATTAACGTAAAGACAAATAAAGCCATTGTGTCAGTTCTTGTGTTTCTATCATTAAATTTAAGAACCAAGTATTGTCCTCACTTAATTTATTCATGCAAAGCAAAAGAGTGACTCCACGATTGGGGTGCCACTTAGCCCTTAACTCTCACACATTTATTTATTTATGGATTTATTTCTAAAATCAAAGAAAACATGCATTTACTCAATATAACATATGTTATCTCAGGAACAGCATATAATTTATTTACAGGGTTGTAGTCATAGTGCTACCCAGTATTGAATGTAGTGCATCACCTCTCTGCACTCTGCGTATATTATCTATTGTATCATTAATTTCACATTTGTGTATGTTATGTTCTGCTATTTGTCTATTTCTTCTCTTTAATACGTAGTGAGACAATAATGGCAAAGGGGAGGGTAGTAGCCTAGTGAGTAAACCACAAAGTCACAGATTCAAATCCCCACTTTCTACCATTGTGTCCTTGAGCAAGACACTTAACCATCAGTGTCTCCAGGGGGACTGTCCCTGTAACTAATGAATTTAAGTCGCTCAGGATAAGAGCATCAGCAAAATGACCCTTTACCTTTAAAAAAAAAAACATATACCTGTGGAGGTATACATATACATATACGGTGGAGGTAGCTCAGTGGGTAGGATACTTGCCTCCGAACCAAGCGGTCAAGGGTTTGAATCCTACCCTTAGCACACCACCACTAGGTCCCTGAGCAAAACCCTTCCAAAAAAAAACAAACTCATCCAACCATCTCTTTATGGAGCTTGCTTTGTGCACTGGGGCACGGTCATGCTGTGCCAGCAAAGTTGGAAGCATGGCGTCTTTTGTCCATATAGTTCAATACTTTGGTCCATATACGTAGTCTTTTGATGAGGTGTTTGGAGTGTACGTTGTGTATGGTGTAATGAAAACCTGGTGCAGTTCTGTCTCTGACCGCTGGGTGGCACCACAAACTCACAGACACACTCTCCTAGAGACACCTGGGCTGTGTCCCAAACCACACAGTGTCTCGCGGAACGGCATATCGAATAGTGCACCACGCTTAAAAGAACATTAAGTAAGGCAAGGCAGGTTTATTTGTATAGCAAATAAATCACAGTGTGATTTGCAGAGATTAAATATAAAGGCATACCAAGTAAGCAATTAAAAGTAACCACAATTAATGCAGAGTAACGGGATTACAGGGGGGTATCATTTAAATAGTTAGTCTTAAAGATATAAAGTCATAGATACGTTTCTCCAAATCTTCCTTTGACATAAAACCTCTAATTTTAGCGATGTTTCTGAGATGCAAAAATGCTGATTTAGTTGCAGCTTTATTGTGATCACTGAAACTCAGATCCCCATCCACCAATGTTTGATCTTATAGTAAAGTTTAATCTTCAGCCTCAGTGTTTTACTTGTTGTAAAAGACAACTGGACGCTGAGTGACGACTGGACTGCTTTGGAGCTCCAGTGGACCTACGAATAACAGCTCCACCTTCACATCGTAAGAAGAATAAGACTAGTCTGAGAAGGGCTGATTTACCTCTAGCCCAAGCTGTAGATTCACTCAGCCTGTCTGTTCTCTCTATTTGAGCTCATTTCTTTGGCATACAGCTCAGCTCCCAGCAGTCTGCGGTCAGTAATCAAAGGTGAGTAGGTCTGGTTCTTTACTGCTCTTTTCTTCTTCTAGAAGATAAAAATCATTCACTCTTATATTTCACTCAATTATTTCTTTTCACTTGTTTAAACAGTTTTGAAGCCATTTGATTTTCAATTCTGTCAGTGTTGTCTACAAAAACAATGATGTTTGTGCAAATATCTGATGCATAAACAGATCATTCATTTTAAAAAGACTCTTGAAATGGTCAAAAATATGTTTGTCCCAAGTGGCTGAGAATTTGTATTTATTTAAACCACCTAATATAATTATAATTTGAATCAACAGACAACTGTTAGATATTTAACGAGTGACAACCGACAGGATGAAACAGGAAACGTCTATTATCGGACATATTTTTGTTTATAATTCTTCACTCAACAACTTTCAAGTATTTAACAAGAATAAAAATCTGCTAAATGCATAAACCTTTGGTGTGCAAAACTTCAGGATACCAAGTTATTTTGGGCAACACCATGCTTCAAACTTTGTTGACACAGTTCGTGGAAGAACCTTTTTTGTTCCAGCATGACTGTGTCACAGTGTACAAAGCAAGCTCGATAAAGACATGGCTGGAGGAGTTCAGTGAGAAAGAACTTGGCTGGCCTGCAGAGCCCTGACTTCAATCACATCCAACACATTTGGGATGAATTGGAACGGAGTTTGTGAGCCAGACCTTCTCGTCCAACATCAGTGCCTGACCTCATAAATGCTCCACAGAATGAATGGTCACAAATTCCCTCAGAAAATCTTGTGGTAGCTGCAAGCTAGTTTAGGTGTATATATATATATGTGTGTGTGTGTGTGTACACAGGCACCCACCCCCTCCGTCTAGACTACATCCCCCACAATCCCCCGCGTCCCCCCCGCCTCGCCATGTTGTAGGAAACGCTGCTGTGGATTACAGTTTAATCCGGAGAGACTGGGAGATAAAACACACACACACACATACTCACACACCTTACACTCATCACACACTAGAAACACGGGCGCTCCGGGACGCGCACACACATGCGGTAGAGCCCGCGAGCCCGGTTCTGGCAGGTCGGGCCGGAGCGGACTGGTCGGGCTGGAGATCTCGCGCCGCGTTTCCTGCTCCTCGCGCCGCGGACACACAGAGCGGAGCGTGCTGAGCACGAGCCCAACAGAACACACCCAGAACCGCCCTGCGGGTCTCCTCAGCCTGGACCAGAATCTGACCAGGACCAGGACAAGGACCAGACCAGACCAAGACCAGAGCCGGCCCGCTCCCCTCACAGCGGTCCCCCAGCTAACCCGCTAGCCCTCCGCTAGCTAGCCGGAGGAGCCCCTCTTTTTCATTATTATTATTTTATTAAGATTTTTCTTCATTAAGACGAAAACAAGTTTGGACTTCTTCTCCAGGATGTCTGCCAAGGACCAGAACAAGCTCTCCACCGTCGAGAGGCCGATTAAAGGTAGCCTTTACCTATTTTTCCTATTTAATGCTGTTAGCAGCTCGGCTAACGCACATTTTCTGTCTGGTTTTGTTTTTAATGTTGCTGTCTGAACCTTTCCCCTCACTAAGAACACCCACAGACCTCACGGCACCTCTAAGTGTGATTTATTCTTGTTTATTTGTTTATTAATTTCACTAGCGTGGTTTCTAAATTAAGTCTGTCAGGCGAACGCTGTCAAGGCAACGATGTGTCTGAACCTGAGCAAAAAAAGGGGTGATTAATGTAACGTTAGTTTTGTGTGTTTTTGTTGTTTGTGCTTGTGGTCGTCAGCCACAAACAGACTATTTTGTTTGTTTTTTAATTGATTTTGTAAAAGTGAGAAGCAACCCCATAACTTGTCTCCTAATGGAGAAGACGCTTAGTTCTTCTTAACCCACTGTCATTTCCATTGTGTGGCTGAATTTAGCCTCTGAAGGCATCTGACCCAGCTTTTAAGCCCCCTTAGTGTACTGAAGCTGCAGCCCTCTTAACCTTCTCCTGCCCCTGTCTGTCAAGCCTGAAGCCCTCCTCCCCCTCCATTCCCCCCACCCATTCCCCAAGTAGATTACTGTGCTGTGCAAAAGAGTCCCTCTTTCTATATCACTTTGAATCACCTTGCAAAAACATTTATTCCTCTCAAACTGTCCCGTCTTTGCAGTCTGTTCCTGTTTCTTTCATTTAACCTACTCAATATTCCAAAGTGTATAAAGACACAAGGAGCCTAGATAAAGGAGTTCTAACCACTCAACATTCAGCACCACCAGTATACTGATCATCTGGAATCACCCACACCTGTTTCTTCACTGGTTCAGACCTTAAGTTAGATGTGTTGTTGTTCTGCTTGAATGATTCATACATAGGTCTGTGTGTCTTAACAACTAAACATTCTTCTGAAACTGCTGCAAGTTCAATACCATCACAATACAGTACAGTTCAGTTCCCATACAACTGTGGAAAAATGACTTTGGAGTCCTGTTCTCAGGTCCTTATCCTTAACCCAGCCTCTGCCAAAGGCAGCTGGTGAAGTAACCATAACCCTACACTTAATAGTTTTTGTTTCTAATGCTAATTTTGGTTACCTCATCAACATTGGCCATTTGAAGTGTAAGGGTGTATTGATTTCAAATAACAGTATTGATATAAAATAATACACGAATTTAAACTTGACGGTTTTATTTATTGTGAAACATATCTGTGATCATCACTAGGCATTTGAGTGCATCATGTTAGAGTGAATTGTGTGTGGCTTATACCAGTACCATCTATGCCAATTTTGGGTCGTGATTTGATATTAAAGGTCAGATTGAATATTGACCACGGTGTGTGAAAGTAGTTGTGCCATTTCATTCCTTCCAAACTGGGTAACTTGCCAGCTAAGCTCCACCCAAACAAGGGTTTCTTCCAGGCCTCACCCTGTTTGGTTGATCCCGCTGCCTGGAAGGTTGACGCCTGTGCAGGCAAAGAAAGCATGTCTGTCTGTGCCCAGGGATGTCCCGTGTCGAAGGTGTGTGTGTGTGTGTGTATATATATTGTGTGTATGTGAGACTGGGGCAGTAATTGGATCATCAGGTCTTTGGATTTGTGAATGTAAAATTGCTCTGGGGAACTTTAGCTCACTTGATTAAACCTTGACTGTCTTCTGGCCCTTCTTCTCTTGGTCCCTCCTGAGCTGCCCATTTGTTTGGAGGTTCTGGGTCACTTCCATAAAGAACCACCGACACTGTCTAACAGTCTGTTCAACAGTTTATTCCTCCTGAATGTTTGCAAGCTCTTTTTGAAAGGCAGAGATGCTGTAATGCCACTTTGTCACCTCTAGTTCTGATACATGAAGATGATACACAGTACTGAGCACCGTCTGTTCTCTTTTTGTTCAGTTTACAATCTATTAACTTCAAGATTCTTTGTCGCATATAAGTACAGCCTGTAGTAAAACAAGCCCTGTAAAAAGTTATAAAATAATCTTAAATCTTAAATTAATTTAAAGAGAAATGTGGAAAGGCTAAACCCTAACCTTAACCATTTTATTTTAGGTCTTGGAAACAAAAACACAAGATCTTTGAACCTCGGAGAACTTTCAGGATAGTCTCCACCTACAAGTGGGAAGGAAAAAACTTGCAGAGGGAGGGGGTCTGGCACAAAGAGAGAGAGCATCAAATGGCGAGCGTGTGAATTGTTTTTATTTGTTGCAGATAGGTTTTACTGATACACTCTAAAGGTTTTAAGGATATAAGAGAAACCTGAAACACTGAAGATTAGAAGTTGAGAATATCAGAATATGACCACATATGGCTTTGGCAACATTTTGCAACCACCTAACTCTTTGAGATGACATGACCCTTTATTAGTTCCGCAGGTGAGAAATTTGCGAAAACTCACATCACAGTAGGAACTGAACCAGTCCCCTTTTGACTCCCTTCGCTCAGCTCACTGCGGAGGGTTTATCTGTGGTTGTTGATCCAGTACATTAGTGCATTATTAAATCATTAAATCATTGGTTACTCTCTTCTCGCCTTCTGATTCTCGAGAGCGATGTACACATCTCATCTGTTCGTCTGTTATTGCGCACAAAAACATTTCAGTGTTTTCTAGGTTGATTGATTCCAGGATTCAGCTCAAACGCCCCCATTCTTTTGGAGCAGTCCAGTGCCGCATACATAATTATATACTTTTTTTATGTTGGTGATTAATTTGGTGGGCTGTAACTTAGGAATCCATCATCTCTAAAAACAGTTCTCAACTTTTTCGAATTCCATGGTATTGAATGTTATGTACACTAACTTGAAGTCACCATGGTGTCTATTAACTATGAGTTTATGAGCCTTTGGTGACTGACAGCTGGTGTAATCCATAATAATCTCAAACCTCTGGGCAATTCTGAATACTTCTGAAGATTTTGGTGAGCATGTGGTGTTCCCTTTTGGTATTTTGAGTGGAATTTAACGGTCGTTCTTACCTTTTTGGAGAAATCGTAGCAATTAATGTAGCATTGGCTGCACTCAAGCCTGTCCTTTTTTACCTACTTAGGATGGGAGTTATACTGATGTCAAACCTGAGCAATGGTGTGATGTCAACCGATTTTATATGTTGGGAGTTTACAATGTTGGGAGAATCCTGTTTAGATGTGATGAACTGCATACAGCCCCACCAAAAACAATTTAACCTGGATTTGAATAACCGTTTCTATTATTACGGTTTTATTTCCATTGTTTATTGCTTCATTAGTATTGAGAGTTTTGAGCTCCTATCATCCTTCCTTTCCTCCTGCTTTCAGAATAAAGTAAAGTTTATTTATACAGTCCAGTATCGTACACAAAGGTCATTCAGTATACTTTACAGAAAGAGAATATAAAATGTTTGGCAACAAGAGAAGGGAAATACATAGAAAAGACGATTAAATGTGAAAGAAGATAAGTGTGAAGGAAGTGCAGATATTGCAAACTTTATTTCTGTATTCCATTATCATGAACAGATCATTCAGTGTCCTATAGAAGAATAGATTAAGTATTGAAGACTTGAAGGGAAAAAAACAAATACATTTTTAAAACATTTATGAAAATTAAGTGTGATGGAAGTGCAGATATTTAAAACAATAAAGTGAAGTTTAGAAGTGTACCAGTCTAATATTAGACACACTGAATTACTGTGATGGACCCTCATTTTGTTGAGAATGTGGAGGACCTGCTCGTGATCGTGAGAACAGAAGAAAAGAAGAATAAAGCGGGGTGTTGTTCATCTCGTTGACCGTGAGAGCGGTTCGAGCCGGACTGTGATTGAAGTGGTGAGTGGGAGTCGAGTTCGCTGCCAGACGGCGTTCTGATGAGCGCGTGGACCGGCAGCGTCTCTCTCAGCCCACAGCGTTAAGTGCTGTCAAATGTTTTGATTAGGCTCGCTGCCAGACGGCTCAGACTTTTTCTTGCTCGGCCGAAAGGCAGTGCTATAGCGAGGTGTCCGGGTTTCAGTTTGGGGAGCTGACTGAACGCAGGATGGGATTAAGAAGACGAGTTGCTTGTGTCTGGAGACAAGTTTCATCTGAACAAAATATGGTAAACATGGTGAAGGTGTTTATCCACTATGCTCTCCAACCAAATGCCCATCAATATCACATCTGCAACAACTAGCTTTAAAAATGCTTTTAAAACCTGTTTTCCACCACACTTTTAATATTGTTATTGATTTTTTTCTTTGATCAATTTTCCATTGAGTGTATGATAATTTGCGACATATATAAACTTGACTTTAATAATGTTTAAGATTTTTGCCAGCGTTCAACCTCCAACAGAATCAGAACCAGAAGAATCAGAATTCTGTCAAACAATTTCCTGGAGGAGATTGTTTGACACGGACTCACAGAAACAAGAACATTCTAAAATATAAAGTCTAGCGCAATCCAATAAAAACTTAAATATGTAGTACGCAAATATACTATAGTCAGAAATAATAGGATATAAGTACTATAGATAACTTAGTCATCTACTTGTAACATGAATAGTGGTTAGGAGTCTGTTATTGTTATAGAGACCAGTAGATCAGTAATCTGGGCTCCAGATGGCGACTAAAATGGTCACGCAACCTGGCAACTGGTTGCAGATCACATTCTAAAACAATAACTACACGAGAAAGAGTGTTTTACTTTGGCAACAATTTAGTGCATGTCGTGATTTCTTGTTTCGTTTTAATGCTCTTTACATGCAGTAAGACTGGAGACAAAATATGAAAATTTTTTTTTATTTATATCACAGAGGTTATGGCTCCTAAAAAAAATTATTTGGCGTCCAAATATTTTGTATTTAGGAGCCAATGACTCCTAAGGCTTTTATTTTGTCTGGAGCCCTGGTAATAGTGACATAAGTAGTGATATTACATATAATAAGCTAATATTGCACATAATGACAATGTTTTAGTTTGAACAGTGCCAGAGAACAGAGTTGTGGGTGGAGCTTGGACAAGTTAGTCGAACTGGCTAAAATGAATTTGGGAAATTTTCTTAAAATATATCTTAAATGTCAGATAAGACTGACTAATGTTTGAAAGCGCGTTTATCTCTAAAGACAGCCCAAAGGTCACCCGAGGCTGCCTGCTCAGTTCTGTTAGCAAACTCTTCTATAAGACCAAGTGAAAGGGCAGCGGTTATAAAAAGAGCCGTGTTATGAATGACAGCCATTATTAAGGTACTGCAATCGCTTCTCTGTTTTAAAACCAAATGCCCTCAGTGCCAAATGTGACTTGCTGCAGACAAACTTTGTTTCTCAGGTTTATGCTTGACTTTCGGTTTCGGGTCCGTGTTAAAAATGCTGTTTTCATGTAGGATCTTTCTTCTGCAGTTCAGGGGCAGAATCATCCCTAATTAACTTTGTGTGATCTTTCAGATAACTAAACTCAGAAAACTCGCCCCACTCTCCGGCGTGAGGGTTAAACTCACACCATCATGTGGTGTGTGGATTGAACTCGCCCTGCCCTGCAGAATGCTGGTTAAACACTCTGCCCTCCAGTGTGCGGGTTAAACTCTCCTCGCCATGCAGTGTGCCGGTTGATCTGGCCCCCCCAGCCATGCAGTGTGCCGGTTGATATCGCCCCCTCCTCCCCCAAAACCATGCAGTGTGCCGGTACACTCCCCCCTCCTCCCCCCGCCAGAATCTTGAAACTGAAAGAAATCTCCCTGAATTCAGAGAGCAGATGTGTATCGGGTTTTCTGCGCTGCAGTTTTTGATGCTGATCAGGTCTAGTGTGTGTGTATGAAGTTAATGGGGTGTTGGACCGATTTCGTATTTGTTAGTAAAATGTCCCCCTTCCTGCGGACGGCTCTTCATGTTTGTATGCAAATCTTGAGAATTGAGCTCTTTTTCTCTGGGCTCTTTCTCCCTGAGGCGCTTGAGTCTGGCATGTAGAAATACCGCTGCAGCTGAATGAGGCAAATGAACAGGTGTCTGGTTTTTATTCTCCCAGCCATGAAACGGACGTCGTTTCCTTCCTTCTACTGTCCATCAAGCTAAAAACAGAGACCAGATTAGGCTTTGATTGCTGATATAACTAGAAATTATTGTCTTAAATGTACGAATCGATTTGAGCTGCTTTCACAAAACAGCTTAAAGGATCGCTTTGCCTGAAAATCACATTTTCATATTTGTGTGGATTATCTGTCACTGATACAGTGCAGAGGTCTGAAATGCAGAGTGTTTACTGAGGTGGAAAAGCTGCTTTTTGCAGTTTTTGATGCGTCAAGTGCCTGACTTTCTATCTTTCTATCTTAGTAATCAGTAAATGATTCAGTGTTTCATATTTTGTTACAGCATATGTGACACAATGCTGAAAATAAAATGCTTTAAACAGAATTGATTCAGATCGTTTTGTAATGAAATCAGTCTATCAATGTTCTCTAACTGCTGTTTATAACTGCTACAGTAAGCGTGTCTGCAGTTTGAGCAATTTGAGAAAAGGTTTTGATCTTTTTACTATTTGAGATTTAAGATTTGGGTTGTTTGGATGATTGTTAGTGACTGACAGGGTGAAGTGAATGATATGGATGATCTCATTGCAGTGACCCCTGTCATTGGCGGGGGATGTTAGGCAGCAAGTGAAATATTAAATAATCTCCATCTCTGTCTTTCCTCTTTTTCTGACTTTATTTCTCTTTTTTTTTTTTGTATCTTTGTCCTCTGTATACGCTCTCTCTCTCTCTCTCTCTCTGTCTTGCTCGCTCTCTGTCTGTCTTGCTCTCTCACTCTGTCTCACTTGCTTTCTCTGTCTCTGTGTCTCTCTGTCTCTCTCTCTGTCTATCTTGCTCACTCTCTGTCTTTCTCTCTCGCTCTGTCTCTCTTGCTCTCTCCTCTCTCTCTCTCGCTCTCTCTCTCGCTCGCTCTGTCTCTCTGTCTCTCGCTCACTCGCTCTGTCTCTCTGTCTCTCGCTAGCAGTGTTTCAGTCTGAGCTGCTGTTTAAGTAGGGACTGTTCAGGGTTACCCTATCAGAGCAGAGTTCATTTGCATACACCAGTCTCAGGAGCACATTAACAAAACCAGCCTGATTAATTCTAAGACATAAATGAAGGTTGGAAAACAATCCTTTTACATCCTGGAATCAAGCAAATGATGTTAGTAAAATGCAAAGAAAGCTTAAGGATATGGTTTTAGTGTTTTCACTACTGTGAATTCACAATTTACCGACTAGTGTATGTATTTCATGTTTAGTTTAAAAAGTTATGGTGAAGAAATAGGAATCAACCTTAAAAATCAAATAAGTGCATCATGGTGTGAAGAAATGGAGCCTCTAGAACAGCCTGAGAGTTCACTGCAGTGTCTGAACACGTCTGATATTTTTGCATTAAAAATGTGACTGCCAGTGTCGTTAAGGCTAGAAATGAGAACTGAGCTCCGCTGTGAGGCGAATGTGAGACTTGAATGAGGACGTCAGCTTTCATATGTTCTTTGTGTTGGTTCTTGCTGGCGCGTCCCACCCTAAGAGCTGGTGATGTCTGAATTCAGCCCAGTTTTAAAATGTGGTGGTGTTTTTTTTTTTTTTTTTTTTTTTATCCCTGAACATCTCTCCCTCCCCATCACTAAGTATAACTGTTCTCTCTCTCTGGGTGGGTAGAGCAGTCCTCCTCCTACCCCATCACTCAGAATGACTGTTCTCTCTCTCTGGGTGAGTAGGGTGGTCTCCCCTCTCCTCCATCACACAGTATAACTGTCTTCTCTCTCTGGGTGGGAAAGGTGGCCCTCCTTCTCCCCATCACTCATTCATACACAAAGTGTATAAAAGTAGGTTCATAAATAGGGAGACTGACATCTGGTCCATTACATATTGTCTTGTTGATATTTTGAACTCAGACCTGTCATGTGACTCCTCACCAAGGTGTTACAACACCATGCAGAACCCTCATCAGTTTCTCTCTGTTCTGTTTGTGTGAAGAGAGACAACGTTCTGTCTTTGCTACGTCAGCACTAAGACTCACCGGCCTGGACTCAGCGGAGGAAGATAAAAAAAAATTGAAGCAGTGATATTAAGCTAATAAAAAATATTCCCACTAATATATTACTAACGGAAGCAAGATCTGCACAGTGTAAAAAATATAACTGAGTATCTGTGCTGTAAAGTGTACTGTACTGGTGCTGCGTTTAGAGAACCTGTGCAGTTTGGAAAACTGGGTGCCAGTAGCTGTTCAGTTCTGTTGACAGCTGAAAATGACACGGCACTAATAGTAGGCCTGTACGATATATTGTTTACCAATCATTGATATTTCGGTTTATGCAGTACTGATATCGCAAAAGGCTTCAATATGGAAATAATTCTGAAACAAATCAGTGTTTTGACAGGGTGACCAATCACAGCTCCAGGTGAGTTATTAGGTGTTCTGATGAATCATGGTCTTCATGTAATCCAACAAAAGTGTAATTATTTGAATTTTTAACCATTCAAGGCATTGATTGTATGATACATTTTTCATGAAAATTTGTTTGTACAGTATTAATAGTTATATCATATTGAGGTCCTGCATTAAAAAAAAAGCCACAAATCTTGCTGAATATAATTTACAGAGAACCCATCGTGTGTGGTACCAATACAGACCAAACTTGTTAAGTTAAACGCAATATGCTGTGGTAAAAGTAATAGTCATATTGTATCCAAATGTTACTGTAATTATTTCCTTTCAAAACCATTGTTTGAAAGAAAAATAAGATAATTATTACAGGTAGCTATTTCCCACCAGTACTATTAACCCTATCGTTAATGTTAGTTAAACCTGTTGTTGTTTATTGTGAGGATTGAACTTATAATCTTAGTAGTAAAAATCTGTTTAAAACTATTGTCTATAAAGTCAACATCTTAAATGTAATTTAACATTTACTGATATGTCAGAGCTTATATCTCCAGAACTTTTCCTGTCGGGCCTCATGGTCGTTTGCTAAATGCTCTTATTGAATGCCAGAGGGCCTTGGGTGGAGTGAAAACCGTGGGCTTATATAACTCGCTCTACGGGGTCTAATACGGTGCGAGTGACCAGCAGCTTTAGTCTGAGAGCTGCTCTCCTTGGTGGCCTGCGCTGACCTGGGAACTGTGTCTGTAGCTTTAAAACCAGCAGCTTCTGGACCTGGAATGCTGGGCTGACTGTGGCTTTGCCTAATCCTGCATTCTTAACACCCCACTCCTGCACGGCTGCTTGTTTTGGCCTCAAGGCCCTGGATGTTCCTGTAGTTTACTAAAGTGTGATATTTTTCACCGAGCACAGTGGCTAAAGCTGAACTGTCTTATCCATATCCAGGAGGTCCTTGAGTTATGAGACAGATCAGTTCCTTCAACAGTGATTTTGGTCTAAGTCGAAACACACCCTAGGCTGAGTCACTTACCTATCCTAACAGTTGTAAAATCGTAAAAGCTTGGTTTGGGCTAGGCCCTACTTCCAATAAAGGGCGATCTTAATGCTTCAGCATACCAAGACATTTTGGACAACTCCATGCTTCCAACTTTGTGGACACAATTTGGGGAAGAACATTGTCTATTCCAGCATGACTGTGCCCCAGTGACCAAGCAAGGTCCATAAAGATGTGGTTGGATGTGTTGAAGAACTTGACTGGCCCGCACAGAGACTTCAGCCCCGTCCATCTTATTTGAGATGGACTGGAGTAGATATTGTGAGCCAGGCCTTCTCGTCTAACATCAGCGTCTGACCTAATGGGCAAAAATTCCCACAGAAACTCCAAAATCTGTGAGGAGAAGCTGTTTTAGCCGCATAGGAGGGACCAGCTCCATATTAAAGTATGTGTGAATGCAATATCACTAAACTCTGTGTATTTAGTCTCTTAATAATTGCATCATGATGCCAATAATTAGGTGTGCAATGGTCTGTGGTAACTATGGGTTATCACAATATCTGGGGCAAAGCTGAAGATTTGTCTAGTCCTCCTTTTTTATCTGTCTATCTGTGTCTATCTCTATCTACCTGCTAGAGCTAGCATGATTCTGAACATGAGTCCCTAGTATCAATAATGAGGATGATTGTGTTTTTACAGCAGAATTACATTAAATATGTGTAGTGATGGGCCGATCCACGTTTTTCCAGTTCTGATCCGATTCCAATACACGACTGCCGATACGGATACAGATTCTGATATACATCTTTTTCATCTTTTTTTCTTTAACATTAGCATTATTTTTGTTGAAATTGTGCTGTTTGTTAGTAAGGTTACGTCACAGAATAAATAAACTACTAAGCACTTATTAGATGAGCAAAAACTATACACAATTACACTGAATTTAAAGGCATTCCAATGGAATTTATTTGTCACACTTCACAAAAAGGTAGCAGCAACAGCTGGAAATTTTGTAAATATCTAAAACACAACAATCTTGGCTGAATCATCTAAATAGTTCAAGTATTATGTCCTTTTAGCAGCAATAACTGTGTAAAAAAATAAAGTGCAAAACTAATAAATTTTAAATTACGTGAATTCGGAGATATGATACGGGCAGGGTATAATCTAACAACTTCTGTATTTAAGGTGGACCGGCCGAGATGCCCAAATTTAGCCTCGTAGTGTTTGGAGAGAGAGGGGGAGAGAGAGTACTTCCACCCCTCCGCACGCTGGCTTTACACACATTGCAAGTAGCTGTCTTGCTTTTTAGCGTTTCCAAACTGTAGTATCTCCAAACGAGCGAGATTTTGTTCCAAACAACGGCTCGTTCAGATAGAAGTTGCCGCAGGGTCACCGTATGGTGGCGGTGACGCATCTCGTATTCCAGCACAAGCTGCGAACTGGAATATAGAGATCAGGGCTGTCCGACCGATATACGGCTATATCAAACCCGTTACCGATATCGTATCCGATCAGGCCCATCTCAAAATATATGTAATATGTAAACATTTTATCTTGAAATAGCACATACACGGTGTGACGTTATGTTATTAGCAGTGTGTTTCGATCATAGTGTTTGAGTAGTTTGAGCTTGACCGCCTGCTTTCCCCACATTATAATACAGCAGCTGTCCTGGAAACCTAAAATTCTCCTTTTGGTTTACCCTTCGTTCTTTAGGTTTGACTCATTGTGTTGCAAACGTCCTCCAAAAAGATGACTCACCTTTACCAGAAGTGAATGGTGCCAGAAATCTGTGACTGATGTCATCGTTTTTGCAGAGGATGAATATGACTGTGGTGGGATGGCCGATAATACGACTGTTGTAAATTGGATTTTCACAAACATTGAGAACAGCTAGAAATGCATTCAGTAATGTAGATGTGTGTGTGGTTTGGGAAGCAGATGAAAAGATCAAAACTCGCACACAGTACTGTGCAAATGTCAGCGAGAAATATCTTTAGAAATTTACTAAATAGAACTAAGTATATACTAAACATTATACAATAAATTGTGATTTTATGTTCATTATTTCAGTAAGTTTCCTGTGGAAATCCAGTATTTTTGATTCAGTCCTTCAGTAAATTAAATCGGGATCTGCAACGGCTGTAGGAGAAATCTGGAATCAAACCTGTGTTCTCTTCACCAGCTCACAAAATATCAACTACTTTTTACAAACAAAACAAATCTAGATACCTTTTGCTGCATTCTTTGTTTACATTTATTCTAATTGTTAATTTTAGTGTACTTGCGAATCACTGATTTACTTTTAGAGGCTGTGCTTGACTTTTCTCACGGACTGATTATTTATATTTGGAGGTATTTCGATTGTAAATGTATTTGTATTTGGGAATGATCGGCAAGTATTGATGTTTGCTGTTTGTAGTTAATTTTCTCTCTACATTTGTGTTTTGTTTTTTCCCCCCAGCTGTGCCGTATCCCCCGACGACGCGCCTCACCATGAAGGAGCTTTATGAGGACGGCAAGCCCAAAGTGGAGCTGCTGAAGGCCCACCTGCTGAAGGAGGGCCGGCTGGAGGAGGACGCCGCTCTGCGCATCATCAACGATGGCGCGAACATCCTCCGCCACGAGAAGTGTATGCTGGAAGTGGAGGCACCTATTACAGGTGGGAATCTAATGCAGATAGACCTATAGGGCTTCTGTCTTATGGAATGTGACTAGAACTATCAGACCCTCCGCACAGAGACTGTAAATTCTAGTACAGGTAAACCATCAGCACAGACAGGGCTGGTTGTAAGTCAGATAGAAGATACAGACCTCCAGCACAGGTAGACCCTTGGGACAGGAAGGTTCCAGCACAGGTAGACCCTTGGGACAGGAGGGTTCCAGCACAGGTAGACCTTCAGTACCAGACAGTTCTAGTACACAGGAAGATTCTACTACAGGTAGGACCTGAAGAGAAGTGAAGCTTTCTGCTCTGTCGAGCTCACATGTCTGGACAGATTGTTTCTCTGCTCAAAGCTCTCAACATAATGGCTTTGTTTACAAGCAGCCAGTAATCTTTAAACAATCCGACTAATGGGTCGGTCAGAATAAATAAAAAAAAAAACCTAAATCTAAATCGAGTAATCCGATTGAGCTTAATGACATTTGAGTCTGATCTAAAGAGTGTACCTTTTAATAATCTGATAATCAGAGGAATAATCACCCTTTGAACCTGTTAATCCAGTCTAATTCTGAGCATGGTCTCATCATGACAGTTAGGTTCCTGATTATTATGAAGACATTAAAGCCACGTGCATTAATGATACTGGATGCCTTTTTCAAATGATTTTGTCTTCAAAATGCAGCGTTCAGGACACGCATAAACACTTAGTCACAAAATGCAGTCAGAGTGAATTCCTTTGCATTGACTTAAATCTGTATGTGCACGGTGCCGCGGTTTCTGTTCAGGCTGGTGATTCATGGTGTGGTTACATTAACCACGGTCAACATAGTTTTATGTTGAGCTGCATTCAGTTAAAGGTACAGTGAGAACAGCCTCACTCGCTTAGTGAAGTCTTAGTGTGCAGTCAGGCTCCAGTTTTAATGCGACTGTTGCTCTGATGATGTGTTGGGGCTGTGTTAAGGATGTGGTGCTGACAGTGCACTTTCGGAAATCTTCTGAACATCAAAGGATTTACCATTCGTACATCGTCATTTAACCTTAAAACACACCTCATATCTATTTCACTATTTGTTTGACCATATCAAACAAATAATGGCCATGGCCATTGGACATGATATGAAGACACACATAACGGGTGTTATGCTTTAAAGGACAATATTTTTATTTGGAAATTAGGAGAAATATTGTCAGCAGCTTCAGCTCAACACAGATTCCTATAAAAGATAAAACTTAAGAAACTGAATTTTTTTCTGTGGTATCTTTTTTTTTTTCATAAGCTGTGTATAGTAAACCCCCAGTTTAACGCGGATCAGCAGTTGTGGTTTCAGTCAAACGCAGATTTTTTTTTTCTGAGAACCCAACTAATGATTGTTCGCTGAAACCCATACAGTAACACGGAAACTGCAGATATCCTCATTTTTTTTTTACTTTTGTGACATCCGGGCCTCGACCGCCATGCCCTCTTGTCCTGGGTTTATGTTTGGCGCGGTGCTTAGCAACCCAGCACGAGGATGAGGGGGTGGGGTGGACAAGGCCTGGACATTCTAGCACCCGGGAGAATGTCTTAAGCTGAGTTTAAAATGAAATTAAACTGTTTTAAGAGCATATTTGGGTCATGTTTTGGGTTGACACAAAAAAATGTAGGCTTTTTTTTTTAGGCCACATCACAACAGCACGGTTTTCACTATATGCGGGTGCTCCTGGATATATATACAGTAGACCCCTGCTTAGAATTATTCAATTAATTTATTACTGAATTTGCCTGCTTATACCAAAGGAAACGCGCATACATGAATTACAGTACAGTCTATACAGGGGTAGCATGAGTAATTTGCTTTGCGGCACTGCGGGTGACAGCAGTTTAGTGTACGACGTACAGTACAAATACAGGTTTACCTTTACGTTTTCTTTAACGGTAATGTATTAAACTGAGTTAAAAATTAAATGAAAGTGATTTGGGGGCATATTTAGGCTTTACACTATAAAATAGGCATTTTTAGGCATTTTTTTAAACCACATCACATTTTTCCAGTTGTTCACTATACATGGGCGAGCTTGGAACGTAACTGTACACCTAACCCTATAACCCTTCACAAGGTGATATTTAATTAGTTTGGGCTTCATTCTTCTCTGCAAACTTTTTTAATGTTTTTATGAAGTGAATGTGAGTGGAGCACCTCTGAAAAGCAAAAAGCCTTTGTATTAGAGCTGCCCCATATAATGTAAAGTATTGCTCATGCATATTTAAAACAATATTTTACTTTGATTTGATTTGTTTCAAAGTAAAAGTTGTCGATCTGAGCCCAAAATATCTGTAGGATAGAAAGTATAGAAAGTCAAATCAAATATTAAGCTCATAAGTGAGTGTCATATTGAACCTAAAATGTGTAAGTCATTACAGTTGTTGAATTAAAAATGTTGTCCTGGTGGGTATTTTGCATGAAAAAACAATATGCATGAACTCTGCTGTGGTCTGTTTTTCTAGCGCTGCAGGAACATCTTGTTTGCAATAGGTGCTAAAATGCAAGTTCTGAGTTTTTGTTCCGTGATGAATTATAATTTTATTTACAACTGAGAACATTCACGTTCCTTCTTTTAATTCAGTGCAGATTATTTTTTTCAAACACTTTTTTCAATGGATTAGTTCCTTTTTCTGCTTTTCTTAAAATATGTCATCAGTGAGCATTATTCTGCGGTCGTGGTGCAGTTGTTGCTTAGTGACCTTGGTTTCCACGGCTACAGTTTTATTTCCAGTACCGAGTCGTCTCCATATCCATGTTAAAGCCAGAGTTTACTTGTACTTGGAGCTGTAGAATTAATATTTCCGATTTGACTTCTAGATATTACAGTTGCGATTCCTTTCAATACATTAAAGGGCTAAAATCATCAAGTCTGTAAGTTCCAAAATTTGCATTCACTTTCCACCCATACAATCCATAAACAGAAAGTAAGCAAGAAGCTTACTATTTTGAAGAAGCTGCAAAACAAGGCAGCCATATTACAGGGAGCTCATTTATCAGACTTACAGGCACAGTTAGAAGAAAAGTCTGTTTGATTCATACGCATAAACAAAGGCTGGAAAATGGTATAAGAACAAACTGGTGAATTTAGAAGGGGTAAAAATTTTGGTTAACATTTTTCTGAAAGTCACTGAAAAATGAAATGTAGAATATGGGCCTTTAAAAGAATGGGAAATGGGAAGAATGGGAAAAGATTCTCCAAAACATTTCTACTGTTGTTTCATGAAGATTCATCAGAACACCCAGTAACTCACCAGAAGCTGTGTTTGGTCAGTCCATCAGAAGCACTGTTTGGTTAGAAGCTCATTTGCATTTTGCAGCCTTCTGTGATATCAGTATTGTAGGGATTATCATGATAATGGTTAATAGATAATATATTGTGCGCCCACCTTATACTATTATTTTTAAAAAAGCCATTTGTGCTCAGTTACCCAAAAATATTCACATTTCAAGCATATTTGACAGTTATTAGATATTCTACTTATTAACATTTAAAAACAGTCTTTACAGTTGTTGGGATTTTGCATTACAGTAAATCATTGAACCCCATGACTATCGAATCTTCACTCTGAGCATGTGTTGTTTAATCAGTCTTCACTGTTGCTAATTTTCCGGTGCCATTTAAAAGAGCAGTGTAGAGTTCAGCATTCGAGCCGGTGATTTCCTGACCCAGTGGGCAGCTGCTGAGGGAAGCCGGCATGTTTTGATAAGGAGGGAGTCCTCAGCAGCTGGGCCGCCAGATCTTTGATTGGCTCTTTTTCAAAAGGTCAGAGAGTCAGAGGTGTCCTGGGCGCTCGCCCACACGCTGCCTGTCTTTGATTCCCCAGCGGAGGCCACAGGAAACCCCCTCACACTCGCAAACAGGTGCAGGGATAAAAATGGGGCCTTCTCTTCTCCCCTGGGTCCCTCATATCAAATCGGCTGTTGCCAGGGCACATGGTTCCGCATGTAGGGGTTGAATTAAAACAGTAGTTTGGCATAAGGGTCAATTTACCACAAAGGTCACAACATGTTCAGGGTCTGAAATTTGCTTCTTTAATTTTAGCACTGGAACTATGAGGCTAATGAAACAGTTAGGACAATATATCATCAGCTAATCGTTATCACAATCTCGGTTTGTGCAGGAAAGAAACATTGATAATTCAGTCTTACTACCATTT
>JBBPCY010081016.1:0-25923 GCA_037974405.1 Brachyalestes nurse
CGTGAACCGTACCGAACCGTGATGTCAGAACTATAGTGTGAACCGAACCGTGACCTTTCTGTACCGTTACACCCCTAGTAGAGAGTGTTTCTTTTTGTAGTAGAGTACGCACACACACACACACACACACACGACCAGCTGTCATGTTTTCCAATGTGAAGCATCCAGTCTGTAATGGTGCTGCGAAATGACTGTATCTTAGGTTCAAAGGTAACCACACATGATCTACATTTTTTAGATTCTCCTTCTTTCCTCTAGTCAGTCAGACTGAAGGCCCAGAGGCTTTGGTCTATTTAGTGTGATAACATGCTTTAATCTGCAGTGTTTTCCACTTTTTACGATACATACTGTACGTAATGATCAGCCGTATCTGTGCCCCAGTAGTTGTTTTAGTTTTCTGGCTAGGAACCCAGTAGTCAGTTTACTACTTTCCAACATCTGTTTTAGCCTAGGAGACTCATACCTTCAAGATTCTTCATTTGTCACATGCCTAGTCATTACAAGTATAACACATAATGAAATGTATCCTGAACCACTCCTTTTTGACTGTGCAAACATTATAAACAATAAGTACATTTTAAATTAAAAATATGGAATTTTCTGAAACACAAATAAAAATAAAGAAATGAGTACAAGTAGATATGAGTATAAATGTAAGTACAATTATACATTTTAAACACAAATATGAAATTTTCTAAAACACAAATCTAAAAGTAAATAACTTAAACAAGGAGCACCACAAGTTTGAGATAAAATATATAAGCTAATCAAGGTTTTTATATGTATTTATATAAATGTAGCAGCAATATGTACAATGTGCAAATGGAATGTTAAAGTGCATTGTACCATATTAGCACAGCAATGTAAACCAGAGCAATGCAGAGTAATTTAACAGAGTGACCAGAGTAATGTAGTGTAATGTAAACAGAGTGATCAGAGCAATAGGCAGCATGTACAGTGTAGCAGCATGTGATGTAATAATAAATTCGATATGACATAGAATATGACAGTAAATGTTCTGAAATATGACAATGAATATGATATGAGGTGCTGTTTCAGTCCTTTATGGTAATGATATGGTAATGCTATTAGGGTAGTGGGGGTATGTTCTGGTCTCTTAGACCCAATGGTGCGGAATCTTCTGCCTGATTGCAGAAGTTGAAACAAACCGTTACTGGGGTGGGACAAGTCCTTTAATATCCGAACTGCTCTAGACCAACATCTCCTGGTATAAATGTCCTGTAGGGAAGGGAGAACAGACCTGCAGCAGCGTTTTGCTGTATGGATCACTCTCTGAGAAGCTTACACACCTACCCACCCTCACCACCTGAGATCTACCAGTGAGGAAGTCCAACACCCATGCACACACAGGGCTGTTGAGTCCTAGATCCCTCAGCTTTGTGAACAGTCCACCTGTCCACCTTCACTGTGCGCTGGACGCTGTATGATGCCGCTTTGTAGGCACTCTTATCGCCAGTGGCGAGACCCACGTTGTATGTGGCGGTCCTGGCAATCTGTCCACCCACGGTATCTGGTTCAGGACCGTCTTGACTCTCACTGTAGGGATGATCTCCTCCACTAGCATGCTAACTGCTACATCTGTAAACTCGTTGATGTCGTCTGTGCATGACCAGAACATGTCCCAGTCTACGTCATTGAGCGCGTCCTGTAGTGTAGTTTCTGATTGGGCAGACCAGTGTTTCACCTTCCTCGTGACTACCTCATCCCTAAATGTGTGTTGTTTATACTGAGGAATGAGGAAAATGGTGCTGTGGTCGGGTTTTCCAAAAGCTGGCTGTGTAACAGTCTGTGTAACTTTGTGACCCTGCTTATATGGCATGTTACAATGGTCCAAAGTTCTAGCTCCCCTCATCGGACATGTAATGTGTTGGTAAAAGTGCGGTATAACTTGTCTGAGGTTTGCTTCATTTAAAGGGGACATATTATCAGGGGTTGACATAATTTTTTTGCTGTACTACTACAACGAGTACCTACACAATTGGTACGCACCCAAATCCCCCCCCGCTGAACGTGCAAACAGACTTTTAACATCAACATTTTACATCAGCATTCTAATATGATGGGTGTGTCTGCTTTCTCGCCACTAACTGGTCGAAATGACGAAGGCATGCTGGCAGAGTCACTCGAGTTTTTTCCTCACAGAATGACAGACAGAACTCGGATCTTGACTGTAACTCAGCATCGCGAGGGATCTTCAAAAGTTTATCCTGGACCACAGGGGCAGATCTCTCCTCTCTGGACTGGAGAACGGGTCTCGTGTCAGGGCGAGCTGTGAAGTCGAGGGGGCGGGGCGGGGCACACAGTGACAGAAGCGCTGAGATCAGACCTTATCTGCTCTGACTGAATTTTGTTTGGGGCAAAATTCAGTCAGAGGCTCCGCGGACCGGCTGGAACCATATTTTAAAACGTCATTATGATTTTTCTTTTTAAGGTTTTCCTTTCCTGAGCTCATACTGTGATAGAAACACAAAAGTAATTATTTGAAAGTATTTAAATCTCCCTCATCTGCTGACTTGTCACAGACAGTAGGTGCAGATCCCCCCACTGTGCTGAAGTTAGCTCATTATTCATAGCTCCTTATTCAAATTCTCTGTTCCACCTTAAATACTTATACTCAATCTAAACGGCTCATTTTGAAAGGGTCTGAAACTTTGAAGAATATCTCTTTATGTGAGAGTGATTTTGTGCAAAGAACATGTTTTGTATAGCCCATAGACCTATTATAACTAAAGTGAGTTTTGCATGATATGTCCCCTTTAACTCTCCTACTACAATGAGGGCTGTGCCTGGATCTTTGTTTTGAAACGCACTCAGCACATCATGTAGTTCAGACAATGCCATACCCATGTCTGGCTCGGGTGGCATGTAGACTGCTGTGGTGATGACCGAGGTATTCCAAATGAGAAGCCGCTGGAGAGAGTAGAAACGTTCCTGGCCTCACACCACTTTCTGTTGACCATGAAACACACTCCTCCACCTTTGGTTTTGTTCGACTCTGCCGTGCTATGTGTGTGTAACACTGAGAATGAGTCCAATGGAGTTACGGCACTGTCCAGCACGGTGGGGGTCAGCCATGTCTCCGTGAAGCACAGAATGTTACAATGCCTCATGCCTCATTGGAAAGTAACTCTTGCCCTTGCCCTGGCTGTACCTATACACTATTGTGGAAGACAAAACACCCAGAATAACAACAGAGTAATAGTGTCCTAGTTTTGCAGATCTTAGTTTTGCACCAATCAAAAAGCTTCTACTATAGCTGTCCTTACCAGAGACAGAAAAACATTCACAGACTCATAGTGCTATACTCATGAAGACCTAAATGTAATATAAAAGAAGACCTAAACCTTATATAAAAATAGCCATGCAAACAACTGATTGCATAACCATTTTGCAGCCTCATGTTTCCTTCTACCATGCCTACCTCGAGCAAAAGTGCTGAGCTGACTCCTCCGTAATACCGAATTTTGCTCAATATGTTGTAGTACAGAAGGAATATAGAATACAGAATCTGGAGAGTCAGGAAAAGAAATTGGACTTTGTTGGCCAATATAATTGAGCTTATTTTCACTTAACTGTGACATGACCCACCTGCTCTGACTGTGGGTTATATTTATTACCAGAGACGCTTCAAGGAGCATGACCTAATAAGGGAGAGTACTACTAGAGGCATGTTAGATAAGGGTGAAACATTTCAAGGATGTAGAAATAACACAAGTTAAGGGCAAAAGTGTTGTTTTGTTATTCTTCCCAATCGAAAGAGGACACTGCTGGATATCCAGCTTAATGGCAAGGCATTATTGTGCACTGAAGATTTTTCCATGCAGTCTTATGTGTTTGATTAAATTCTCAGAAGTAGTGTGTTTCTTGGCAGAGCATTTTGCCAAGTATTTGTTGAATGCTTTGTTCTTACTGTAGAAATAAGCTTCCTTGGCTTGGGAAGTTTAAATTTGTTGACAGAATTCTTCAGTGTTGTTTGAACTATTTTTTTTGTGAGTTTGAGAAGAAAACACTTTCTGTGTGCCAGTTTACACCAGGCAAGCATAGCACTGCTGTATGTGCTTTATAAGACCCAGCTGTGTTTTAACTGTCTGAGGGCAAGATGCTGAATACCTTTTACCTGAGGTATGTGAGCCAATAAAAGTTTGAAGTAATTTTGTCTTTATGCTAACATTCCGGGGAGAAGCTCATCAAATTATTGGAGAAGATAGACTCCTAAAAACATTTATAGAGCATAGAATCCCCAGGACCTTCTCATTATGTAGAGGTTCTTCTTTAAAACTTTAAAAAGAATTCCAAATATGCATGCTCATTTACAAAATGGTTTTTATATTTAAGGTTTCTTGAAGTAACCAAAAGCAGTTCTTCTACAGTACCACACCAAATAATTTTTTTGCCACCTTCACTTTTAGAAGTGATGTTGGACTGAACACCTGTGTTGGTACATGTAGGGCATCTGGATACCATGGGAATGTGTGAGTAACAGAAGATGAAAGTGTTGCTTGTGTAGTACAGTTCAAAGCATAAAAGATGGACATAGCCCACAAAAGAAATGGGTTTGTTTCCAGTTTGCATGACATGCCTGAACAGATTAGCCTCTGTGAACTGCTCTTATCCGTTTGCTTGTGAAATGCACTACGTGTGATCCTGGTTTATAAAACCATTTAATCCAAGTTGTAAATCTGATGACATGCAACAATTTGTGCATAGTTACAAAATGTTCTGACTGTTTATTTAGTTGGCTGGAAAATGGACCAAGACTCCCACCTGTATTTTGAGTTTAGCATCACTACTTTCAGAAACAGCTAAATTTTGTGTGAAATTAATAAACATATTTAAGTCAGTTGTTGTGTTGTTGAAGACTGTGCAAGAGTAGACGTCTGTAAAGTTCCGGTCAGTGGCTGCTAGAGGCCACCATGTGGGACTATTATGACACGGGTGGATGTGTTTAGTAATAAGTAAGGTGTAGGGGTTAATGGCTCCTGTCTGAAATGGTGTTGTATTTAAGTTCCAATGATTCATGCCCCTGTGTCAGTCCACCCTCACGCAACCCTCATATTACCCTCACCTATCCCCTCAGTTTGTACCAGTCGTCTGTGTTTCGCTTTTGTAAAATTTTGGCCATCGAGCCGCCTTTGGTTGTTTTTGGAAATCAAATAAAGTCTTAGTAAAATGGAAATCCGCTGTTGCACCTCCATCCATTACTGTTATAGACCCTCAGTGACAAACATACATCACTGCAAGTCTATGTAGAAGGTGCATCAGATCCACTCAGAAACTCATTCTTTCTATAAATACTATTGACATAAACATATATAAATACTATTGACCAAAATGAGAAATAGTACTAAAGCAGGCTGTCTGTAACTGCTAAACACTAAGATTAGCATTATTTAGCAATACTGACAAATTTGCTTTGGCTCAGCCACATGAAATACTTTAAATGAACTTAGGTAAAGTTGTTTATAATTCAGAAACTGATCTCATAGGCTGTGCTCTGTTTTCTCTTTTCTCTATTTTGGAACAAATTATTATGTGTTTTAACATCATGTCAGAATCAAATGTTTGTAACGTTTCCTAAGTGGTCTTTCACATCAAAACATATATAGTCTGCCCAATAACAGACCTGCTGGTGGCTTTCTGTTTGGATGCTTCTGTTAAGGATGTGAGTAAATGAACAGACTCTGTGTGCGTGTGTGTTTGTTAGAGAGAGAGAGAGAAATACAGAGAAGAGAATAGTTTAGTTTATGGTTGGACTGTGTGGTGCTTCCCCAACAACAAACCCTGGATTACTCCAGAAATCAAGGCTGTCCTCTAGCAGAAGAGGAGGGCCTTCAAATCAGGACACAAGGAGGAGCTGAAGAGGGTGCAGAGAGAGCTGAAAAGACTCAACAGGGATGGGAAAGACGGCTACAGGCAGAGGATGGAGAACCAGCTGCAGCAGAACAATGTCAGCCGAGTCTGGAGAGGCCTTAGAACCATCTCAGGCCACAAAGAATAGAACTCTCTGCCGGTGGGGCATGTGAGGTGGGCAAATGAATGGAACCACTTTTTCAACAGGTTTGATTCATCTGCTCCTGCCTCTCCACTCATTCTGCCCTTCCTGATTCAGTCCCCATCATCTGCTACAGACACCCCCACCCCCACCTCTGTTCCACCTCAGACACTTCATACCTCCGCTACAATCTCCTGGACAACCAGACCATCTGACACTCTTTCTGACCTCGGTATACAAACCCATTATTAAAAATTTGAAACCCACCACTAGAACTGTTACAATCTGGCCAGAAGATGCAGGTCTACAGCTTCAAGACTGGGTAAGACAGGGGTAATCAGCAACCAATTCCAGATGATAACATCCACTTCACAGAAGAGCTTAATCACTTCTTTGCAAGTTTTGAAACCACAGAGACTGATAATGGAATAGAACCTCCACTGCATGCTGCCGCTGACCCCCCTCTGGCTCTTCAGATCCATGAGGTGAGAAGGATCTTTAGCTCTGTCAACATCAAGAAAACTGGGGGGGGCAGATGGTATTCCAGGGAGAGTGACCAGAGACTGCACCCACCAGCTTGCAGTGGTATTTACAGACATTTTTAATCTTTAATCTTTGTCCCAGGCTGTTGTACCTATTTGCCTCAAGTCACCCATAATCATACCAGTCCCTAAAAAGAAAGACATAACCTGTTTAAATGACTATAGACCGGTAGCACTTACCTCTATCATTACAAAATGTTTTGAGAATCCAGCCTTCCTGTTAACTTTGATCAACACCAGTATGCCTATAGAGCACACCGATCCACAGAGGATACTCTTGCTACTGCCCTGCACTTAGCTCTTACACATCTAGACCAGCGGGGAACGTATGTGAGAATGCTTTTTATTGATTACAGCTCGGCATTCAACCATATCATCCCCAGTAGGCTGGTTACCAAAATGCTTGACAATAGCACTCTGTGTATGTAGATCAAAGATTTTCTTTTAAAATGTCCACAGACAGTCAGACTAGGCACACACCTCTTTCCCAGTCTGACTGGGGTGCTGCAAGGTTGCGTTCCAAGCCTCACCCTGTGTTACATTCAAATAAACAATAATGGGACGATATTTATTGACTCGGATGATTGTGTTATGTATGTTTATGTATCCATTATATTTATTTATTTATTTATTTTAATTCTGTTTAATTCCGCCTTAATTCTGTTAATATTAATATCTATCTATCTACCCACACCTCACACCACTTCCACACTCTTTGCTCACTGCTCCTTCCCCCGTATTCATACTATACAGTTTACACTGAACTGCTGTCTAAAATACTGATGTCACCCCTATATAGAACTGTACTGTGATTCATGCACAGGCGTTTTCTTTGGTATGCACTGTCGTTTACTTTGGTATAAGCAGGGTAAATACGGTAATAAATTAATTTAATTCATAATATAAATACAGGGCTTTAAGAAGAACAAAACAAAAAACATGAGAACACTCGAGATTGTTTATTTTTAAGCGTGGTGCTGAGCAGCGGAGGCACATTCCGTTCAGGTGCGTCTGATTGCGCCCATATACAAACAACCACCACACCTTTTCAAGGGTCAAGCATTGATACGTTAAACATGAGAACATTATCAGCCCTTGAATACGTTTTTGTTCTCTTGAATACGTTTTGTTTTCTCTAATTCTGTGAGCTGTTTGTGTCATTAGCAGTACATATTTTCATCCATGCATTGTAGGTGAACAATTTGAGTCTTAATAAAACTAAAGTGTGTTAGTATAAGACTAAGAGCCAGTTTCTCTACTCTGTTTAAGCCAAGCAGTTGGCCAGCGCAGTTAGCCAATCAGTTGTGCGTGCAGCTTTAGCATTTCTGCTAAATTGTCAACTGTTTTGAATTTCCTTCGATTTCATAATTCTTAATTTCACTGCTGCGATTTTGTTGTTGATTTTTGGGATCTTTCTTTTGCGTTTTTGAGCTGCTACTTGTTGTCTTGCTGGAATTCCTCAGTTCTCAAAGAACTAGGTTCCACGTGGATGTTTGTAACACTCTCTGTCGTTATTGTCACCTTAAAAGATGCTTCTTGCGCATAGTTTCCAGCTACTCAACAATTATAATAAAAGATTTTTGGGGCTTTTAATTTGTAGCTAATAGGGATTCAGAAGAAGTGTGATCATTCTCTCTATGATACATGCATGTGTTTGGAGCAAATTGGCTTCAGCTTACAGGCATGCATGAACTGAACATACCTGCTGACATAATTCGCACTCCCCCCCTAGGTGAAAACACACTCCTGGCATAAACAAAGAAAAACCACAAACATCTTGTTTTATATAATAGGCTAATATAACTTGGTAGATCAAAGCCATTCTTAACCTGGTAATTGAAAGCTTGATATCAGCCCTCTCTTAATTTGTTAGGAAGTGAATTGAAGTTTTCGAGATGTTTGGCTCTACCAATGTCCATACTTAGAGGGAACCCACTCTCTAAGTTTATTGAGACGTTCATTAAATCACCTGTGCATTATATGCCAAACAAGGTCCTTAACTATTGACTTACCTACTAGGGGTGTAACGGTACACAGATGTCACGGTTCCGTACAGCGAAGTTAAGTAACAAAAAATTCCAAAGCATGAGGCTGGGTTTGTTTTCGTTTATTTTAAATAAACAACAGTGTATTAACCAGTAAACACACACTCTTGCTTATATTTTCATGTATAGATGACAAAAAAAACAAGTTAAACATCTTGTGTTAATAGAAAATAGTAATTAATATTTGTCTTACCTAATAGAAAGTAAGTGAGATGGCTAAACGTTTTAAAGGTCTCTGTTTAATGTTTCCATATGAAACAGTTACAGAGCCTGTTCCTTTAAGGAACCATGCATGCTGGGATATGTAGTCTTTCAGGGGTGTGTGTGTGTAGTAGGTCGGGGAAGTTTTTCTGAGTTTCCTTCCATGGCCGCTCCGTTCGCGAGTGCTTTTCGCCACTCGAATGCTGTTTTAGACGAAAGAATTAAATTCTCCCGTTCTGAGGGAGGAAAGCACAGACCTAGCTCTCCGTATCGTCTCATTTTTGGACCTGCCGAACGAACGACGCCTGGTTAGCAGCCGCTAACACCGAGGCGAGCAGGCAAACTCATGCTTGTAAATTTAGTTCCGCTTTACTTGAATCGAGTCTTCTCCGTCGTACAGTGTATTCTCCGTACAACATCATGTACCGAACCGTGACCCACGTACCGTGACGGTTCGAGACGAATACATGTACCGTTACAGCCCTAGTATTAACACAATAATGCGCCAGAAAACTGCACGCTCCACACAATAATGTTATATCTGAATTTTGCACATTGTACAGGAAAGTTGGCACAAGACAGTAGTGCTTGTACTTAATCGACTTCCCAGTTGTTTGTTTGCCTCTTAACACAGCCGTTACTGCACAGGTTTGGCTCAGGTACGTGTTGCTTTTTTTGGTAATGGAAAAAGATTTGTTTGTTCGAGGTATAGCACGGTTCCTTGTACCAGTGGAAAAGTGGTAAATGTTTCACTTTTATCAAATGTTTTCACTTTCAATTTTAAATAATTTCACCTAAATAAATTAACCTGGCTGTCCACAATTTAGCAACATTAGACACCAAGACGAATCAGCCCACACAAACACTGGAGCTTGCAAGTCATGAGAAAAAAGAAAAAGAAAACACTGCTCTTGGGCAACAGATACACATACTGAAAATAATTAAGTGCATTAAAGGGAATATGATTTCAAAGTGCTATGACCTTATAATCAAATTAGCTCACATGTAATATTGTCTCCAACCACAAAGGACACAAAATTACAGCTAAGATGCAATCAGGTTACCAAAAAATCACTCTAAATGTACGTGACATGAGTCAGTGACATCCTGGGAAGAAAAATTAGTTCAACAATGTGAAAATGTTCTTAGAATTCTAGCAGTACTGAGGTAACTGACCGTTGTACCGTGACAAAAATACACGTGTTCCTAGTTGATACACAAGAATAACAGGCAAAAGATTTTCACTTACTCAGAAATACAAAAAAGACTGGAGATGAATCTTGAAATCTTGTGTTTATGAAAAATGTAATTTGGAATATTTGTAATGTGTCTACGAGAACTTGCAGCACATCTATGGATTTTGGCTGTAGAAGTTTGTGAGGGAGCATACTGCAATGTTTGTTACAGGCGTGAGTTTTGTAAGTGAATGGATAATTGAATCTGTTTTGAATAATATTCAATAAACATTCAATAAACACTTCACAGTGTTCCCAGTTCATTCATTTGGAAAAAATGTTTTATGGCAGAAATATCGTACGCCCCAAGGACCAGCCAGAGCTCATCACTTATTTGTGCTCATAGTCATTAACCTGACTTGGACACACACACACACACACACACACACACACCTTATGAACCTGGTCTGTAACACAAACACACATACACACCCACACTTACTTACATTTTGTTGTCCAAAGATCCTCCACAAGAGAAAGCTAGTAGCACTCACACTGCTTCATGTGCATCGTGAAAAGAGAGGACTCATGATTCCTAACCAGCAAGATCTCACCAATGCTGACAGGCCCAGAAAAATACTAAACACAGCCTTTTAAATCAAATGTATTTAAAAAAAAACCTCAGTCCACACAGGAATGTACAAATGATTTGGAAATGTGTGTTCTGTCAATGTAGGTGGTGACGATTTTGATGTCAAATGGCACACTTTGGGTCTGAACATTTGACGCCATGTCCTTGTTTTCTAACCCCATTTTGTTGCTCCATTCCTGCCGATGCTGTGGTCAGGTGGCACCCAATGTGGGTTAATGCTGCATCATTGGTTAGGTGAAGGCAGGCCTGCCATGTCCTTATATGGGCAGAGGTCATTCATCAATCTCTCTCCACCCACCCACTTCTCCTTGTTTTTCCATTAACTTCCTGTCCAACGAAACAATGAGGGATAGCACGGGCTATCTCAGCGGCTATGGCCAGAAAAAAATCGCTTTCCTCCTTTCTTTCTCTAACCTTCCCCTTATCTCCATTTACTTGTCTCTTTTCCTCTTTTTGCCTCTGCCTTTGAAATGAGTGCCGCAAGGCGATATCCATTCCTCATTTGCTGCTAAAGAGTGTAAAAACAAGACGTTTCTGTGGCGCTACTGATTCATTGTGTGTATAAGCTACGACTCAGGTGATTCATCTTGGGTCCTGTTCTCTCGGGGGCTTGTCATGTGCCTGAGTGACTCTGAATGGGCTCCAGCGGGCCTGCTTGAGTCTAGAGGGGTATCTCTTTCCTCGTGTGAAGCGGCATTGTGACCCCCCCTTTCACAGTAACTATGGGTAAAATTACGCCACTATTGAGCAGGAAAGAACACCCATCCTTGTGTTGCATGTCTTCTTTTCACAGTCACCTTGGCCGAAAAAAAAAGTAAAATGTATTCATTGTGTGTTGTCATACAGGCGGTATCTGTCACTGCCTCACTTATCTCTCTGCGGTGTGCTAGCGTCTTTTAAGTGTGCCGTAACAACATCTGGGTCAGATTTAAAACAACCTTCTGCATCTAAACCTTCAGTATGTTATTTCCACAATAACACAGACATGTCGTTTTTTCTTACTGTGTTTTATGCTGGGGATAAATCAACCTGCCCTAAATCGCTTCATCTGAATTAAACTCTCCTAGCAGTTAAGTTCACTGTGAGGCCACAGACGAAATCTTCTTCCTTAGCTTGCTGCTCAAAAGCCCAGCCAATTCTGCTCTTAAAATGACTGTGTGAAATGGAACAGTCCCTCATTCATTCGGCCCGATTTTCTTATTTTAGTTTATCTCAAATTGGGTACAGAAAAACTGCCATGCTAATGCGGGCAGCTCATGTTAAAAGCCAGTATACAGCCTCAAACAAATTTGCCTTCAGTCTGGAAAGTAATTTGTCATTTTGTTCCTGATTTGTCAGAAAACAGGTAAACCAAGACTTCGTGGCTGTGAGTCATTTCAGGAAGCCTTGAGAAGTCCTTTATTGTCTTTGTGTGCTGCTCAGGTTCCTTGGTGACTGTCTGGGTCATTCTGTTTTGGCTTTCAGCATCTAGACATCATAGGCAGGAAAGCAAAACCATGTTCATGAAGCCTGGAGGCATGGCATGAAGCATTATTAATCCTGTCCTACCTGACCTTCGCTTTGATCCATTCAACTCATTAAAATCTGCTGCCAGAGTGGTTGGGGCATGTGCACATTCACATCTAAGTTACAAGTAGTAAAATACTTTAGCACGTGGAACTCGAGTTCTCCACGGACATGTAGTTATCTGCCGTAGTTAAGAAAATGGATGCATACTGTGAGCTAAATTAAATTAAGAGCGTATTTTCTAATTTTCTGTTTTTCATAAAACTTTGACACAGTATGAATGGCAACTGGTATTAAAAAAGTAAAAACTGACAAACAGAGAACTAGATGAATGGTAGGCAGTAACAGGCGATGACAAGAGCCTTTTTGAGAAACATCAGTAAACATAAGCAGCAATCAAATGAGATCTCTTCACGTTTGCCAGCTTTCGTATCACTATATTTTTGTCTCACAGATGTTTTGCATGTCAGTGAAATGGCCATTTTGTTCTTGAAACATGCATGATCTGGCTTACAAGACACACAGCTTGCAGTGTAATTAGGTTCATTTCATGTGTTATTTACACACTAATAAAATACTTTGCACAGAAAACCTGCTTTTTAGTTTGCAATAGTAGCAATACAGGGCATCCAACCAGAGCAGAGCTTGCTTGCAAATTTCAGTCTTAAAGACACAGAAACAAAACATAGTCTCTTTAATCCTAAACAGAAGATGTAACAAAGGATGGAAAATGGACATGTAAAGATAAATTATGGTGGTTTTGGGACATAAAACCACACGAATATCATAAATGGACCTCAAAGAAATAAAATACAAGAAAGATGTAGGCTATGGGTCTGTTGAGGAGAGCTTAAAAAAGCCTGTTGCTTTTAGCATTCTCAGATTCTTGCTAGAGCACTAACATTAATCGGCTGATTTTATATCATTTAATTGTTTGCGACATAATTAGATGTGGAGAGCACTGACCTGCAGAGCTGGGTAGGGGGAGTCTGAATCAATACACTTTTATCAAATATTAGGCTCTAAAGCTGATAAAGAGCACAGTTTATAAAGAGACCAAAGGACCTAAAGCTGTGTACCTTGAGGCAGTTTAGCTGCTTTGAGAAGTAATTACCTTTGGTCTTTTTTAAATCCAGGCTTAGACTAGTTATGTCAGATAACAAACTAAGCCACTGCACTCACAGGCTCAGCTAAAAGTGTGGAATAACGTCATTGAACTGGTCTAATTCATTCTGCTGAGGTCCTGATATTCTATTGTCCTTCAGGTCCTAGAAGACACAGTGTTCACACAAAGCACTTATTGGCAGCAATTATGAAAAACAGCAAAGTTAATCAGACTCTGCTATTACACACTATTAGTAGTCATTCATCTTTTAATGACCTTTCTTTCAACTTAAAGGGTGCACATCATGTCTTCTTTTATATATGTGGAAAAAAATGTCAGACTGTAACATTAACCAAGGTTTAGCCACACTGATCCACTGCCGTGGCTGCAGGGTTTTTCTGTCAGCTGAGAACCAGGTAAGCTCAATTGAACACATTTTACTGGTAAAAACATTTTAGATGATGCTAAAACACACCACAGGACTTTTTTGGATGCTGGAAGAGTTTCACCGGTTACATTGTGTTGTTACCCTGTTAGCTTTCTGACTGTGAAGATGGTGTGCTCTATCTACATTAACTCTATATGTCTTACAATACATAATCTAATTAACGAGGTATAAATGTGTACTTATAATGCCATTTTCATTTTAATGTCTCTATATTAGTCCTTAATAAGCTACAATTACATTTCATTTTTTCTTCTTTATTGACAAAAATTTGAAAAACATTAGTCAACATCTATTTTCAGCAGAAATGTAATAGACATACTTAACACTGTTTCAGGGGTGGGTCATTCTCAGTATGGCTGTGACACAGGCCGGGCAGTAACATGTCACTGTGTTCTGCACTGGGATAAGTGCATGTTGCCCACAGACATGAATACCTTATTGGTAAAAGCAGGTGTAAAGTAGGAGACAATGGCAAATCTGGTTAGTCGGCAGCAAGACTGAGTTGTTTAAGGACTTCAGAAGTCTGATACACTCTTTGCCACACACACACATACACACACACACACTCAAACATTCCAGTAACATTATGTCAATGTCACTTCTGTGTTGAAAATGTTCCAACACCTAAATAATACGTACTCCCTGATGACTCTGACCATTCATGAACATGGTAAAAATGACTAACAAAAGATGTAGAGAAGAAACAGACGGACTACAGTCTGTAACTGTAAACTACAAAGTGCACCTATATGGCACAGGAAGCTGATAAAATGAACTGTGAGCGCGGATTCAAGGTAGAAGTGGCCAGTGAGGGGATATGTACAGTACACTTCATGGCATTGGTATGATATAATGAATATGTTCTTTTTCAGCAGAATAATGTGTCCTGCCACACTGAAAACATTGTTCAGGAATGGTCTGATGAACATAATAATAATACTTATAATATTTATAGGCGCCTTTCTGGCACACAAGGACACCGTACAATAAAACAAGTGCAACAAACAGTAAAACCACAATAACAGACAAGATTAAAAAGCAGATACAATTTAGACCATTTAGACAGTGCAAATGAATCAAGTGAACATGACTTCAAATTCCCCAGATCTCAATCTGTGGGGTGTGCTGGACAAACTTGGTGTCAGATACCACAGCAAACCTTCCAAAATCACCATCAAATGTGAGAAAAACTACAAAAACACCACCTGTTACAATAAGACCGACAGGGTTCTTTTAAAAAGAAACAAGTTGCACAGGTCTCTGCTACATTTAGTAAATTACAACATCACAGGACATGATGTCCATGTAATGTTTCCTCTTTGTGGAAAATATACCAGCGCTCTACACACAAACTACACTATAAATGCCACTCTGCCAGGGGGAAAATACTTGCAAAGTTTTTTGCAAAAATACGGAATATTGCCCTGAGAAGAGGGAGTACAGCAATGATTTCCTGCTTCCCTCTGCCCTTCTGAACACATCCAGTGATCAATTAGTGCCGAAGGGCCGTATGAAATGTTCCATTCTGATTGATTTGTGCACTCAGTTCCTGTGCTACTGACAAAAAAGAATTTATGTCCATGTCTGCTTTACAGTTTCACATCTTTTTGTTATTACTTTTCATTATCACCAACACCCCCAGAAACACAATAGGACTGAGCGAGTAAAATGACCCACACTGTGCAATTTCCTGAACAAGAACAGCACAGACATTGTTACTCTTTATCACAGTTTGGCCTGTACAATATTATACTGTAAAAGGACACAGTATGCAAATGAGATCTCTGTTCGGCTTTCACGAAATCTTATTCAATCAAACTTATAAAGCTATAGCTCTATGAGGTTAAAACTCTTTTAAAACTGATCTATTTCTCCATACTAGGGGTATAACTATTCTCTCTTTTCCTATTGGCCTCAGTCCTTAACTTCTGAGCCATGTACATTTCCCATTTGTTTTTACAAAACATTTACAAAATTGTTGGCAACGTGAGATGAACATCCAGCCATGTGCTCTGCATTAACAATGTTTCCTCCATTATTAGTTCCATTCAGCAACAGCCTCTGTCAACACACCAGCCAGCTGCTCACTCATGTAAGCTTCATGAATGCATCATGTTGGAGGATCTCATTTGTTTTTATTTCCCATGCATCATATAGTCATGTATTACAACAGACCTCTCTGTTGCTCATGAAATACAGGTATTCCACGTAATTACAATACACTGTGCAATAACCAGCTGTTCACAAAGTTTTACCTCTATTTTTTCCTGAGACTGGGTGATGACCAGTGTCACAGACCAGTTCCACTGGTGCAAGTCATAAACAGATTTGCTGCAGCAACTTTCTAAGCCACTTCCTCTCCAGGGAGAGGTCACAAGCATGTATCCAGAGCCCAGCGTCCTGGAGAAGCTTTCCCAGAACCCCTACTCCCCAGCACACACTCTTGGGCACGTCCATGCTCCCTGGATGACAGAGCTCTCCATCAGCCCCTTCATAAACAATCACACATCAGTAGAGCAAAGGCAATGGGGTGAAACTGTAACTACGGCGCTCAGTTTAGAAAACAGGATGTCAGGACTGCAAATTCAAAGATAGAAGCCAAACTGGATGAAAAGTTATAAACAGTAAATTTAAGATTAGGGCAGAAGGGTTGTAGCGTGATTAGTAATTGCCTCGTTTCCTTTGTAAACCAAATTCTGATGTGTAGCTTCTGTGAATTGTTCATTATGGCTGAATGTGATGTTGAGTGAAACAATTCTTGTGGTCTATCAAATGATTTTGCAACATTAGAGTAAATAATTTAACATTTTAATTAAAACTAAATTATCAACCAATCACAACACAAGGCCACTGATCATTTACATCATACAATCATCAACCAATCACATCACACAGCTGCTGACAAGTCACATCACACAACCACTGACATCGCATCACAGTCACTGACCTATCACATCACATAGTAACATTTCATAGTCACTGACCAGTTACATACAATTACTGATCCATCCCTTTACACAGCCACTGACCAACCAAAACTCACAAGCACTCCTCAGTTATAACACACTGTTACTGACCAATACATCACACCGCCGGCCAATCTCATCACACTTTTAATGCCTCTACATTTATTTTTTTCCAATATGAGTAAAAAAAGACGTTCATTAAATAATTAACAATTACATTTTCATCCTCTTACTGGAAGGGTCTCCCAGTGCTGTCTCTCAGCCAGACTCTGTGGACAGTGTTTCTTCAAAAGAACTCTTATGACTCACAGCCAAATCTAATAAGTAATAAAAAGTACACACTCATTAAGCCAGAGGGATGATAAAAAATATTCTTATGTTTATTTTATTGTCTTATTTTTGCAATTGAATTGGTAGTAAACCCGAAGCAGTCAGGGTTAAGGAGTAAAGACCTTTTTAATTAATACTATATGTTTAATATGCAAATCAACCAAATCAAGGTCATATAATGAACTGGGAATTGTGGGTTATCGAGCTAACTAGTTCTGATGCTTCGTGTTGACTTTAGCTACTGTAAGCGTACAGTGCATTTCAAAGACACATTCATATCTAGTATTGTGTAAAGAATCAGGCAAACATGTTCACTGATTCTGAAAATGTAGACGTTATTACTTGAAAAGCAATTGACAGGCCGGTAAAAAGTTTAATGTTTTTTCTACAAAAAATAATTGCAAAGAGAATCAAACTAAAGATGTTTGATGGATGAAGCTTACAGCTACGTGTTCTGCCCTACCTATTACTGTTTACACCCTATATTAATTTTAACTTGTGCTCATTTCTTGGCTGGAAATTCCAGAAAGAGCTGTTTCTCTCCTGTCGTTCCTCTATACTGCTTATGCCCTGGCTCTTTGTAAACAGAGGCACAATGGGAAAAGAATGACTGCCATTTAGAAGAGGTCCTGCTTGGCACCTTAAGTAGGCTGCCTGAACGAGTACAGTTTCAGTCTTTTGTAAAAGTGTAAAGGACACAGCTCGGAAATGTCAGAGAGGGAGGAGGGATTGAGATTTCCAAAAACTGATCTGTAGCCAGCGCCAGTGATAGCACTGTATTCGGTCTCTTTCAGCTAATCACACACGACTGATAATCAAATTAATTCACAAAGACAAAAAGTGAGATTAGATTAAAGAGAAGTTTCACAGTTTGCTGCTGGATTCTCTGATCTGAACTACTCTACTCACTCCTATCTTCTATTTCATCACTGAGGTTCTTTCTCTGCTCTTACTCTTGAAGCCCTGTGGTGTCAGGTAATTAATCTTCTCCAGTGTCACTTCTTTATTATCCATCATAAAAGTCTCCTAATTCAGTCCTTAGGGAACTTAATAAGGTCATATTTTTGTTCTATTTGTTCTCCCAGCACATCTGATCCAGCTAAGCAACACACGATGACCAGGTCTAACAATGAAAACAAGTTTCAATCAGTGTCTTCAGTGAATTATGGAAAATTGTCAAAAGTTCAAATTCAATGTCTGAATAAATGTTAAACAAAAATCTTTCTGATGAACACACTGACTGCAGGGGCAGACAAAATAATGCCAACCCAAATGAAAAGGATCTTTAACACACTGGACAATCCACACCTTGTCTTGTGTGTAGTTAGATGATTAGATGTTAATGCAGAAAGATATAACATACATAACCCAAAGAACAAGTGGTTTGTCTTCTTAACGCATGGTCCATATCCTACGACACAAAATTCAGTATAAAGACTTGTATAAAGGCATCCCCAGCAACCCTAAAGTGGTGCTACTACTTATTTGGGATTTGATACTAAAACTTTATGAAGAGTTTTCATTTTTCTGTCCATTTGTGATAATAACCTGTGGATAATGTTCTCTTTCGAAAATATAGGAAACAGGAGCTATTTTCAAACAACTGAGAAAAACTGTAATTTTTGTTCATCATTAATTGTTTGGAAACCATCCAACATTATTATCTGAAAGTTATAAAAGCTTCTCGCTAAACAAGTGGTGTCCGATTGTGAATCACATAGCAAATGTAAAATTGTCTGGGTGAACACAGATTCTTAATAGCTCCGTCTAACATCTAACAATCCAGTTACTAAACCAGACCTAAGAGCTTGCTCAGATATAACCCCCAGTGAACAAAGGTGAGGGGAAAAAAGCTGCCATTAAAATCTGAGAGCTTTCTAATTCTCCAGAGACATAGAAACGGTCAGAAGGAGAAAGCAGTTTCAAAAGAACATGAGAAAAAAACAATGAGGATGAATCACCCATCTCGAAAAGCGAACGTCATAGAAAGCTCAGCTTTCAGCGAGCAAACGGCACAAAACTGAAGCCCTATAGATGATCCAAAAATATATAAATAAATAAATAAATAAATACATCAAAACAAATAAATATAGCCAAGCCATCCACACAAAAGGCTTGCGAGTTATGTGGGCAGAAGAGTGAATAGCAGATCATGTGGACAATAAGTGTCTGGGGCTCTTAATTGTAGAGCGGGCTTCTTAGAGTTCCAAGGACATCGTGTTCCATTAGAACAGACAAGGGTGTAATGGGTTAAATACAATGTGCTCCATGATGGAATGGAAAAAGGATTTCATGCTCAAGTGATGTTCAATTAGAACCGAAGAGAAGTCTAAATCTGTGGAAAGAGAAAGGGGCTGTTTTTGGTGCTAAAATTGCCAGTGACCAATAGGATCCCAGGCCTGTTGCCTATCACTGAAAAAGATCCCCATGTACGCATGCTGTACTCTTAGCTACCAGTTTATTAGGTGCTCCGACCACTTGGGTGATCAAATATCCCCATTTTCTGTGGACAGTCCTTTGGTTTTTGGTGGCCTGTTCCTGGAAATGTCCCTATTTCTACCAGTGAATTAAAAGCAGACCAGAAAGAAAGACCGGGAGGCAGAGCAGAGTGGTATATGTCACATGTTGTGCTTGTTTTGGCCAGGAGACAAGGTTGGCTGTTCGCTATAGCAGCTTCATATCACTCTTCTACTACTAATCATTTCACCTAGTTTAAGAGAAAACTGCTGTGTAAAGCCCAACCAAAAACCACCAAGTTTCAAGTGAATCCACGACAGCACCATAAATTTCTTTTCAAGCCAGGAGGTCACTCAGGGTTAGACTCAGGGGTGGGGTTACAAGACTTCACACTACAGGGTGGTGGATAGCTGATTTGTAGACAAATAATCTACAGTACTTGGGTGTAGACTACCATGTGATCTACAAATATAATGCATCATTTTATTTAAATTTGTACTTAAAACAATAAAATACAAAAATAAAGCAAGCAATAGGAGTATTTTACCTACAAGCATACTAATTACTATTAAAGACTGGACTGGAATGGAAAGAGGGTGAAAAGGGAGTGAAGAAGTAATAAGACAAACGTGAGGAAAGTGAACGATTAAGTGTAAAAGTAAAAAGAAGGAAATGATCAAAGAGAAACAAGGCAAGTGAAGAAAAGATTTTTATCCCTCAATATATTTTTGACCATTACAAAACAACTACTGAATGTTAAACAGCACTACTGACAAGGACAGTAGAGCTGTATGTGATGATAGCTCAAGCTTAGCTAGCAGGCCAGCAGTTCCACAGGTTTTGCTGTGGATGTGGATGAAATGTTTACAAGACAATGGCTTAAATCTACATGAGGTACCTGGTGTTACAGATTTATGGTGGTGTGATGAAATGTATCCTGCTGGATAAACTACCGCTAGCACCTAGTGCCAGCTAGTAGAGTGTTGCTAGTGCTAGATTAGCTAGCGGGAAAACAGCACAGGACATTAGAGTGCACATTTTAATCAGGCTACTGAATGTTTTACTGACACAAATTTAGGATAAAGAGGACAAAATCAAGTAACAGGTGTTGCAGTGAGAGACGTGTGCAGCTGTTAGCAGGTAGCCTGCAAGCCACTGTGGTGTCATTTTTTTTCTAGATCACTTTCAGCAGCACAACAGGTGGAAAAATGTAAATCTCACAATTCAGCACTGGCACAGACACAAACCATTCTGCTGTACAGAGGAAAAGGGGGTTTTGTAGATTGCTACAAAATTTGTCAGCCCCACTCTACCCAATCTATCAAAGAAAACAGATGACCAGATATCTGAGTGATGGGCAGTTTTAGGTACAGCAATGACACCAACATGGAAGTGCCGTGGCTGTGTGCGTCCCACTAATACAAAGACCAGGAGAGGGCACTGGCAGTAAATTACTCTGGAATGATGGTCGCTTGATCCTGACCCAGGCAGCTTTGTGAAGGGCACTGAGATCTGTAGAGATAACTCATGACCTTCTGCAGCATGAAATATTATTTATTTAACAACGGCAAAAAATCGGACACGGGCGTGTTTGGTGTTCAAAGTTATCTCCTTTAGTTTTGCACTGACGCTAGCACACCCAGCAACACTGACAGGGGCTGATAAATTGTGCAGTAGTAAATGGGCAACAGCCAGTAGATGGACACCCACAAAATGTACCTGTATGGAAAGTGTACATTATAAAATTGCCAAAGAGCAGACACAGACATACCTATTAAAGTGGCAACTCAGTGTTATGTATTGTAGACTTTACTTCCTTTGCAATTTTCTTTTGTTTGCTAACACAACCACACATACACACAGATTGGGATCAGTGGAGAGCAAGCAGAAGCCTGTCTGATATGCCTCAGTCTCCAAAACAGCTCATGGCCTCATGCCTTCGCACCCACGGCCCTCATAAAGATAAGCTGACTGGCATTTTCATTCTGTCTTCTTTCACTTCCAAAGGAAAACAGTTTCTCTAAATATCAAAATTTTAACTATGTTTATTCCTCAGAATGTGCCCCAAGGTGGCATAAAGGACAAGACCAAACAGATAAAAAGCCATTGGAATATGTTGAAATGAGAAATGGGAAAGCTGAGGCACATCAATAAGGCCAGAGTTATCCCCGGTGAGCCTGTTCTCTTTCTCATATGGCCAGTGTCTGGTTTTCATTCAAAGCAGGCAGTCTGCACCAATGACCGTATGGAGCAGCAGCTCACCTGCACAATGTCAAGCCTTACGGAAGGCAGGCCAGGAAAGTGCACTGGCAGTAAATTACTCTGAAATGATGGTGGCTTGGTCCTGACCCAGGCGGCTTTGTGAAAGGACCCCGATCAGCTAAGAGAAAACATACTTGCAATGTAAAGGTAACTCATGGCCTCCAGCAGCACAAAACATGCGTATTTAAAGTGCAGTCTGACAAACTGGCAAAAACTCAGACACAGACATGTTTTTTGTTCATGATTTGCATCTTTTGTTTTGCATTAGAGAAATGAACCTAATGCTATCCACATGTTATCCACATGTAAAGCCAAATAACATAGAAAACCTTTTTGTTATAAAACACTAACATTAGAATGAATATGAATAAACACATCAGCAAAACATCGGAGTGTGGCCTAACCATTTCTGAACCTCAAGGAAGTCTAATATTTACAGCTAGCATCCAATAATTGCTTTAGCTAAAAAAATCCTCCATTAAATTAAATCAGGAGATGAAGGAATTTAACATGTTCATGTGATGACTGGGGTGCAGAGAAAGATCAGTGACCACGCCTGCATACATCTCATTAACCCCCTCTTTTATAAAAGAGACAGGGTTCAGAGTGGACTGAAGAACTGGGAGGACATGAGGTGGTGGTGAGGGAACAGTAAACATTATTTTTATCCTTTATCACATTGGGATGTTTAGGGTAAGAAGCTTTGTTGCACTCCATCACAACCTTCTGATACAACCTGAACAGTGGCCACAGCCGGATTCTGCGCATGCCAGCTGTTCTTGAGTCTTATCTCCATATCAAGAGCATCATTGAGATGATGATTACTCCACTTGTGCTGGGCCATAATGATTCTGATGACTCATGTGCAGGCCCAGTGTGGGCTAGAGCCTTTCAAACTTGATGTGGGCAAATGTGAGAAGAGTGTGTCTGTGCATATGTATATGAGATGCGCATGGCAATATTTTCTGCCTGAGTGGAATCTTTGTTTTTGTAAATTAATCAGCATATATGCAGTTGGCAAGCATACACATAGCCACAGAGCCACACTCACCATCCACTTATTGGAAACACCTTCCTTGGTTTACCATATTGCCCACCTACCTTTAAGAGCCGGATGTATAGAGTGAACTCCTTAATTAGTGGCATCCTTAGTAAAGATAAATATTCTCTATCATGTTTTTAGTGTAAGATTTTGCTAATTTACCACAAAGCCTTTTCACAAGCCTTTTCAATTAAAAAAAAACTTCTGCAGTTCACACCAACTCAGTTGCTTAAAATGTAAAGAAACATAAAAAACTACTGTCAGTATAATCACAAAACATATTGAATACCAGTAATACCCAAAATTAGAGGTTGTATATTGACTAGCACTAAAATTATAAGTAACTAACAAGTAAGTGGCAGACCAAAAAGGTTGACCTAAATATTTGAAATGACAACAAGGTCTGTCATAAATAAAATGATGTTTGGTAAATGTCTATGTATTGTGGATAAAGTTATGTGGTTAAAAACAAAACTGAGAGCCCGCCGCCCCAGCAGTACCAACAGACCCCGCTGGTGGGGCCACGGGCCACAGGTTGAAAGCCACTACTCTACATGACAGCAGACACAGTCACATCCACATCACAAGCCTTATTTCTCGGATGTAACCTATTTGCTTTGATGGTGTACATTTGTGTTTGTGAGCGATCAACTTCTGTCTCTTGTGTGAACAAACCTGTGCCCTCTCGTGTACACATCCTAATCAGCGACGTCAGGAGAACGATCCACATGGGTCATGAACAACAACAACAAAAGAACAAATCAGCTGCACAAACCTTCATCGCAAAGATCATTAGCTCTTGTCAGCTCTCAGCTGTTTTGGGGACAATGTAAAAAAATGCCAAATGCTTGAATGGTTCTGGAACATTTATAAGTCAACAGCTGCTGCTTGCTCTGCGAACACGGGATAACGACATAACATGCGTGCATGCACAGGAGAAATAATACATGAATTCCGATCTTATCATGCTCATTAAGGATATATGTTCGTAAATAGGTTACGCATCTGAACTAGAACCACATTTGAAAGATGCTGTCTGACGGGGTAGGGGTTTGTAATAAAGTGGTCATTTAGTGTGTGTTTCTGTAACACAACAGGACCCAGTAAATCAGTCCTATCATTTAATGATGATTACTGACCTACAGTCTCCTAGTCCTGTTGTCGTTTTAGCAGCTGCCCACAAAAAGCCTCGTGCCAGGGCCCTCTCGGGAGGTATGAATGCCACAGGCACACTGACCAGACAGGACTGGCTCAAACAGTGCTCGTGATATTTATTTGTTCTAGTATCATAGGGAAAGCATTTAAATTAAACCTAACTCCAAGGCAGGTTCAAAATGGGCCTTCCACTTCCAAAATACCTTCAAAAATACTTGTTGCAATTGGATTTCTTCTGCAGCCTAAGGTTTTAATGGGTAAACATGCCACAGCACAAGATGGTGTTGATCAGGTCTCTCGCTTAATGTTTGCTGCAGACGGCCCGCTATATTTAGTCTGTTAAGCATTAAAACCATTAGTTCAAACATCGGAAAATGAATCAGACTTTTCATACAAGCTGAAGTGGCTGGGCTGTGCGATAAACAGAAAGCAGAGAATCCCAGAGTTGGAAAAAAAGAGCTCTAAAAGAAAGAGCTAAACATTTCTAGTAGGTTCTTACATAGTTCTAGGCTTAAATGTGTGGTTCTAAGAAAACCATTTCATTCCTTTAAAACCTTTACATTATGTGCACTTTAAAACAGGTTCTTCACATACACCTCTCAACCAAAAGTGATCCTTTAATGACACTGCACCATTTACACCGTTTGGCACCTTATATTTGAAAAACAGCATAGTGTAAGATGTTTGCTCAGCAGCAGAGCTGGACATTGTTCTTTGATACACATCTTGATGCATTTGACTCAAACATTGCCTTAAAAGAAACTGACACTCATTCATATATGACAAACATTCATATAAACACTAACATTAGAATTAATACGAATAAACACATCAGCAAAACATCGGAGTGTGGCCTAACCATTTCTGAACCTCAAGGAAGTCTAATATTTACAGCTAGCATCCAATAATTGCTTCAGCTAATAAATCCTCCATTAAATTAAATCAGGAGATGAAGGAATTTAACATGTCCATGTGATGACTGGGGTGCAGAGAAAGATCAGTGACCACGCCTGCATACATCTCATTAACCCCCTCTTTTATAAAACTCAGAATACGGTATGCTCGTGTCTTGTGTTTCAAATCCATCTAGAGACAGCAAACATATCAACAGATAAATTACACGTTCATCTCAGTGGTACGCTTGGTCTGGCCCGGAGGTGTCTCCCAGAGGACGGCCAACTCCACCACGTGTCTCCGACAGAGGGATGTTAAAACTCGTCTGCTGAGAGCTTATAAAAGAGCAACTATGTTCCATCATGTATGGTGAGACATGCTGGTCCTGTGTGGTGTACTTGTGGTTCTGCAGTCCACAATTGCACAATTGTTTAGATTTGTCATTGTGCAGTTCAAAGGGGTGCTGTCCAGTTATGATGTTTGTGCGGATTTTAAAACCAGTCATAATTTGTCACAAATGCTTATTTTACTACCCCTCTTTATCTTTTAGAATAAAACATGCTGTTTTTTGTCATTTTTACGACTGATATATAACTTTAGTGTGAACAGGTGAGGTTAAACTGCTGTAGATGCCATGCACACCAGTCACATGAGGCGTAAGAGAACGCATCACATAGTATATAAGGTCAAGGTGGTAGTCACTACCCAGTCCTCAGCCTTCTCCATACCAGCCTCACCTCTTCATGAAAGAGGTGAAGCTGAGTACTCAAGTAACACTGTATGAGAATGCCAATTCCAGTTCCAGGTGGGAATCTCTACTCTATTTAGAGAGTGTTCCCAGGGTAAAGTGCATGGACTATCGACTCCCTCGTGTCACTCTGCGATTGGGTTTATCCTCCACGTTACGCCAGGTGAACTAACTGGAGTCCGCTTACTAGTCGAAGAACATTTAAAAAGGAAAAATTACTGCCCAGATCCTATAGCAGATGTGGCAAATTGTGGTTGAAATGAAACTCTGCTGGGCGGTAGATCTCCATGCCCTTCTCATTATTATTTAAATAGATATGGAAGTGATAATAAACCATGTGAAAGTAATAGAAAAGGAGAACAATAATGCAGTTTAAACTTTA
>JBBPCY010081021.1:0-25921 GCA_037974405.1 Brachyalestes nurse
ACACACACACACACACACACACACACACACACACACACACACACACACACACACACACACACACACACACACACGGATGCATAATGTGGTAAAAAAAAAAGTGGTAAAAAAAAATGTGAACACCACACAAGCTAGCTTGTGGAAAAGGTCAAAGTCTAAATTAAGTGCACAGTTACTAAGCAGAGCTGGAATTAAAAAAAAAAAAACACACATTTGTGGTGAATTAGAGAAGTTGTTTTTTCAAAGACAGTTAACAAGACCTTGAATAAATGTGGTAAATGAGCGTCTGGGTAAAAGTTTTAAAGGGATAGCATAGTGTGTCCTTGTTGGCAGTGTAAACCCTTTATTGGTGAGGGAATGAATGCAGCCTTAGGAATGTCACGAATGCTCCGAGTGAAATCTCACGTTAGAGAACAAAAGCTTATTCAGCACAATCTGGAACGCTTAGGTAACGCCGGGAACGAGAAAGACTTCTAAGACTGAAGAGGGAGGACAGGGATGGGGCTGTTTAAAAGTACACATTTTCTGACTGCCAACAGGGTGAATGAACATATTTGAAGATAAATATAGGACTAATGTTTCTTGTACTTCATATATAAGAACTTTTTTTTCCAGTTTGCTAATTGGAACTTTCTCACAGGTTTTTTTTTTTTTAAGTGGAGGATCATCATCATTATATGCTCCAAATGTAAACTGGAGGTTGGGCATCTAATGTATTACTTGTAAACATATTAGCAACAGCATTTCTTGGTTAGTCTGTCAGTAAATACACACTTGTAATTGAAAAGGATGTATCAAACAAGTATTGTTATAAAAATGATGACTGAATATAGTATACTAGTATATTATTACAATACATTAAATGCTAGAAGCATACATTACATTCTTGTTCACTTCCTTAAAAAAAAAGAAGGATGAGAGCTTAGGATCAACTTAGAATTATGAGTTTGTGTACAAGATGGATGCAACTGAATAGTCACATCAAACGTTTCCATCTCATTTGCTTGATTTTGTCTGATTTTTAGTTCATGGCATAGAGATGAGCAGTAGGATGGCATCTGTCATTATCGTGATAATTTTCAAGTCACAAAATTATTTTCTTGATATTGTACCTAGAGAACACTAACCACGTCATGTTTATTTACAAAAAGCACAGTTAGGCCTGTTTAATTAGATTTAGAGCAGTGCAGGGGGCCTCTATCTAGCTTTTTTTAAAGTGAAAACAAGAATACAGTGAAAAATAAGAGCAACAAAATACAGTGATCATGTTACAATTTATCTTCACGCCCACAACTACCCTGGCCTGACTAAATATACTCCCATGCTGATTAGGATGTGGATCCACCTGGCTACCAGGTCTGTCAAAATAAAGACACAAGGGAGATACGAAACAGCTTTCATTTAACTATTCAGACAATGTTTAGCCTAGCTTTTTTTTTTTAATCATCAATGTTACTTTTGTTATTCTGTTTCTGTAGGCTTCATCAACAGTGTTTCTTTTTAAACTAAGCAGGTTTGGCTTGGACAAATTTCCTAGCAATCTTTTATTCAAAAATATTTTTTTAAGCATCTTAACACACAAAACAGTCATGCAAATGTAATTCAAACAAATATATGGAGGTGAGTGTCCAAATTATCAAAAAAGCAAGCACATGCAAAATTTCAAATGATCAAAACAGGAAAAGACCTAAAATATTTTATTTCACTTACACGCACGCGCACACACTCTTACTATTGCTGGACTAACAGGTGACCACACGTTGCATTAAATACAAACACACACACACGAGTGACAGAGGGCTTTTGTGATTGGCTGATGGGGTTGGTCCCACCCCTTCGGCTGTGACAGGCATGTGATTCAGCCAATAGCAGAATTGTAAAACTCTATGAATTCAGGTAAGACTTTACCCATAGCACCCAGCCTGTACTGAGGCCTGCCAGCAACCTTCAGACATAAATGAGTGAGGAGGTGTTATGGGCTGGCCAGTCAGTCGACACGTACAGGACACAGTGCAGTACCTTCATCTACATCAATGCCATTCACTCTCTGCTCCAGAGACCCACAGATTAACATTAAACTCAGACAACACCAAGCCAACATATTCTCTAATACCAACAATTATCCAGGAGACACAAACCTTTGCCCTTAAAACGCCACCATTTTCCAATAAAAGCCATTATTCCCCAAAAGACAGCATAAATACCCACCAAATACCATCATTCTCCATCAAACACCATCATTCTCCACCCATTCTCTAAAAAACTATTCTCTAAAAAATACGATTCTGCAAAAAAACTCCATCTGCCTCCACCAAACACTGCTGTTTCATTCTGGCTCAACTCGTCCAATATGCAGTATCGTGCTCGCCCATCTCAGAATTGTTTGGTGGGGAGTGCGCCTCTTGATAAAATACAGAAGGATACCAACTGCAGTTGTAGGGAATATAGTAATGAATACATGTCTAAAAGTTTGATGACCAGACTTTAAGTTGGGTACATGCTAAAAGCTAATATATATTTGGAATTAGGCCAAAAACTTGTAATTTCACAATTTTTGTCAGGTGCTACCGATGCAAAGAGCTAAGCATGTAAATTTCACGCCAGTGTAAATGCCTGAAATGGTTCAATTCTAAGATCGAGCAAGGACTATTTATTGAGTTGAGCCATAATTAGCCAATTATCATACACCAAACACCAACAATCTCCAACACACATCTTTCATAATCCAGAACAAGCCAATTATTTATTATAACAAATACCACCCATAACCACTAAATGTTGATTTGCTGTTGATCTGGGTTTAACTTCACGGCCCTCCTCCAAAACAAAGCAGGTTAATTAGGGCAGGGCAGAATTAAGGTCATATGTAATTCCGGCTCTCTGTGGGTAGGAAGCAGAGATAAAATGCATTGACAGGAGCAACAGTGGGGCATTCATTTTTTTATCCATAAGTATCTTTTTATGGATATCATGCCCCATCATGATGAAGTACACCCACTCATTCAAATCTACAGCCAAGTCTACAAGCATACTGCACATTATGTTTGATAGCTTTAATAGTTTTAATATAATTCTAGTCTATGATATTTGTGAAAGAAATTTAGAGAAAAAATTAAATTTATAGTATGTAGTGTATGACTGTGGAGATCTTTACCCTTTTCTCCATCTCCAGCTGTGACCTATCAGCAAAGCGTTCCTGCCTCTGTAACGCAAACAGCAAAACCACACAATTAGTACATCGTCATCCAGAACCTCTAGAAACCTTCTAAATCTGTAGACACTGCAGCGTCGTCTCACATTTCTTTGTTTAAAAGAAAAAAGAAGAAATGTCTTTGTGTAAACAAAGTTAATATCAACATCTTGTCAACATATACTGAACTGAAAACTGCTTCAGAGGGCTTTGAAGTGGATCAAAACTAAAGACAAACTAAAGAGGGCTTAAAAAAAAAAAAAAAAAAAAAAATAGATGTCACACTCAAACACACGTTTCCATTCTTGCGATCCAAGCTAAACGCTCCAGTTAAAGTGAAAGTTAAAGTGGGGAAAAATTCCTGACAAATTTTTGCAGGTTATAAGACACCTAACATAATTTTAGTGTTAGACCCGACAGTTGTGTTTATATTTGCATGTTAGTTCCATGTGAGCTAAAATGATTTATTTATTTTTTAACCAGCTCAGAGTCCTCATTTACACAGATTACCTTGTGCATACTGCACATGCTAACCTGACAAACATGATGTAGAAAACAAAACCAAAAAATACCAAAGAAAAAAGCTCATGTTATGTAAGACAGGGACTAGACGAAAAAAGAAAATGATTTGCCCGCAATATTTCAAATCAGGAGGTACTGGGTAAAAATGGGATCTGTAACATACTAAAAACTTTACATGAAAGTGTATGCACTAGTATGTACAAATCAAATTATGTGAACATAACGTGCATAACGTTTCTTAGCAAGCTCAGTTAGAGCCTTACCTGTGTGGCCTTCTCCAGCTGTAGCTTCAGACCTGCCAGCTCCAGATCTGTGTCACGTAACTGAGCCTTCAGCTTCTCATTTTCAGCTAGGACCTGTTCATAAAGCTACACACACACACACAATGCATACAAAACAAATATTATTATTTTTTAATTGGGCATGAACTAAATCAAATATGGGGCATGTACAATTATAAAATATTTTGAAAAGTTATCTTCTACCTTCTATACACTATACAAAACAAGTCATAAGTATACACAACTTAACCCACTGATTCAGAAAAATCGAATTCATCAAAAAACCAATCAGGGACAGATCGATACATAACAGTGACTGACATCCATAATGATTTTAAAAGTGCTAATCAATAATCTTTGTCAATTACATTTTATATATACATGTTAATTTTACAGTTTTGACATTTTAGCTAAACAGTGACTTTCTGACTGATATGACTGAGTTGCTCTGAGAAATAGTAGAGTCTTAAGTAAAGAAAAAACTCACACTGGAAATAGAGCTACAGAGGAGTTTTACCTTTATCATGACTTATTTTTCCCATTGAATCAGTTCTTTTCATTACAAAAATGTTTTTTTTTTCAACCTCGCCACATGTTTTTCTGATAGAAGCCGTGTGCCGTGTTTTTTGTTATTTTAATCCTACGGGTGCTTTGTGTTTAAATCTAAGACTTTACTATTAATTGTTGTAATAATAACGAAATATAAAAACTGAAAATCACGTTCTACCTGCATTGCTGTGATATGTGCCCCCTGAACATTTCAGAAATAAACTTACACATCTATACGTAACTGATGCCACAAAAAATACAATATTAGTATATTACATTTTTATATTATTTCCATTATTAATACTCCTGTTATCATACTACAGAGGCTGAACCAGACAAAAGAGTTATTTCAGAACCTTCTTATAGTCAGTGGTATCGTCTCTGTCCAGTCGTGAGTACGGCCTGCGGCTATAGCCGCGGCTGTCCAGGTGCTCGTAGCGGTCAGTAGAGGATGTACTAGTGGACAGGGCGTCGTTTCTGAAGAGCAACACATTGAAAATGATTCAATTGGCCAACAGACAACTACAGTGTTACAAACAAACAAAAATATGAATACCAGCTATTAAAGTGTATGATCTTAAGAATCTAATGGCAAATTCTGACCATTTGAGAGTAAGGAGAGCTTGAGAATCAATTACTCAGCTTCTCTACAGAATTCACAAAGTACAAAAATTAAATCAATGAAAAGCCCCAAATAAAATTATACTACATGGACCTTACAAATGTTGTCTGCAGAAACGTACCTGGAAAGTCTGTCACTCTGTGGAGGAAAACACAGATATTGGTGTATTAACACAGTATATCAGTCATATTTGAAACAAAACTAATTTTCAGGATGTCTGATTTTTTCCATCCTCTTTAAGTACACAATGATTTTGATGGACCAGGAGAGAGCTGCCACATACACGATTAGCCTGTTCTGCTACTGCATAAATGCTTTAAATGGGGAACTAGCTGAATGGCTACACATCCTAAAATGACTTTCACTTATGCTAGGCAAACAACCCACGGCCTAGTAGTCAGGAACCTCTGACCGTATATCCGTTAGTACAAGAGAGACTTAAAAATCACGTGTACATATTGTATATCAATCAAACTAAAAAAGGAGTGTAAATCAAATGGACAGAAAAATAATAACTACTCTATTTGAGGACTAGCTTAGCTTTTGTATAATTCAGCATTCTCAACAGTAGAAAACAAAGCACAAAAATAAATGGCAGGTCCATAAGGATAACAGTCATTTGAATGTGATTAATTGTAAGAAAAAATAAATAAAAGTACTGAAGTAGAATATTAGAATAAGGTAGAAATGAGAGTTCTGGCTCCTAAGTAAAGGGAGAAACAGCTCTCCACTCAAACAAGTGTTACTCACCATTGTCCTCTAAAGGTGCTCTAAAGGCATTCAAGCACCAGTCAGAAGTTAAACCCTTTGTTTTTGTAAAACCCCTGAAATGTCTCAGCGTTTTCTGCTTTCTTTTATTAACATGCCTTTGCTTTGATCTAACTGACGAATATGCTCCCAATTTTCATTCTGTTTGTTTCAACAATCACACTGTAAAAGGTTCTGTAGAAAATAATTATGGTCAGCTCAGATAATTGGGATCAGCTAAAATAACTGTAATCAAGTGATTATATAAAAACTGTGACAGGTCTAACTTTGAAGTGGAAATGGAAAAAAAAAAACCACAGTAGAAAGAATTCACTTTTTCTCACACTCTCTCGACCCTACTCAACCTCGTTTAAGTGTTCTCTTTTGAATCACCCCTGGCAAGGCTCTACTGAACTAGTGCCAGGCCTGCTAAAGCCAGTTCCTAAACCCCAGCCTTGTGCTGGTGACAGGGGGCAGGAAACCAAGCGTTTCACAAATGATCTTAATACAAAGAAGCATGTTTTCATAGCTGGTTTCCAAATTCACCATACTAATAAGAAAGCTGAAGAAAGATTTTGCCATTTCTCTCAATAAACACTGAAGGAACACATGTTTTTCTTAATCGTGGAATAATGCTTAGGCCATCCAACTTTAACCACTTTGGTCCAAAAGAGTTATCTAGAGTTAACTAGTTTAGTTATCTAATATTCTTTATAATAGAAAGGCGATGCTGACAGGTCTGCTGTTTATTAGCTGCAATGCGTGACGTGCGTTATTTGTTTTGCGAAAGTTCCACCTGGTATTAGTTGTTAGCATTCTGTCCTTTTCTATATTTCCACACCCTTAAAAGAACCTTTAACATGACACACAAAACACCTCTTACTTAACGTATATCATGAAGTTTCACTCCAGAAATCATACTAACACCAGCAACTACAGGATAATGCAGCCTCCCAAAGAATAGTCCAAAAGGTCCACTCTCTCTCCAGCTGTGTAGGGATAATGGCTCATTTCCTATTTTTGTTTCTGACCCTCCCAGTTTTTGAAAGCACTGACAAAGCTCTGATCCTTCACAGAAGCCTTGAGAATGAGTAAAACTAACATTAGCAAACAAGCTGATTTTTCATTGTTTTGCCGCACTGAGTAACTGGTTGACAGCAAAACTGCATGTTAAATTAAAGAGGCATTTTAATCAAAAGTGTTAACATTGCTAACAAAAAATTAAGGCTAATAGCCAACAATCTTAAAGCTAATAGCCACCAGCACCACCAGCATTTCTTGAGAACAATTCGATTTAAAAAACATAACCATGACAAACTATAAGCAAAATGCTTATAAAAGTGTTTAGAAGTGTACTCATTGAATCTGGTACAAGCTAATTCCACTTTTCAGAAAGAGTTTGTTGTTTAGTTGATGATTAACTCACCTCCAACCTCTCCCTCTTTCTTTCTTTGACCTCCTCTGTCTGATCCTCATCCTCCCTAACTCTTTCTTTTTTTCTCTCCTTTTCCCTACCTGCATCCATATCCCACTGTGTCAGGTCTGTTTTTCTCTCCTTCTAAGTATAAGGCAAGGTGCTCTTATCTTTCCCATGCTGACTCACACTAACGCTCCAGTTTGTCCCGGCTTTCATTTGCTCCTGTGCCTTATTAAGGTTCTGCTAGAGACTGTTTTTCACTATTGAGCCAAGAACAGTCACATGTGCTTGAAAATCTGGATTTATGTAGAGATCTGGATCCAGAAGATGAGCTTTTCGGACAAAATGTGACGACCAAAGCCATGCAAGCTCTAAGCAAAGTGAAAAGAAAGCCCTCTCCTGTTTAGAATATGGATAACTAAAGTGTCTAAATGTATTAGTGGGAAAATAATAAAAGATGGTCACCAATGGCCTTTGAAATACCTGCTGAATGGCCCAAAGGATGGCACTGAAACTACAACGATCACTGTAAACTTCCAGTAGGTCTCACGGCCTCCAGCAGATTACTGCTTTAATAAAACAGCCACAATATGAAATAGGGCAAAATACATGATGTCACAGAATACTTTATTAGTACTAATAAAGATAACCAAACAATGTAGTTCATTAACAGTTGTGGTCACCAAGCCAAAAGTAATTCCCTGAACAGCACAACGCCTTTAATAACCTGGTGCTACTGCTGCTGAGTAATTTACAAATACCACTATCATTAAACCGGAGTTTACATTATCATTATTAAATGCTTCCTGAGTGCTTCTACAAATGAGGCATTTAGACTTTCTTCTCTTAAACTTAAAACAGCTCTCTTAAACAGCTCACACAGAATTAATGCAGAAGTCAGTTGCTGGGTACAGTCGTGTGTGTTATTGAGTATTTTTCCGTGGTGTTGAATGCGGTTCAGCCAAAGATGTTTTATTACCTGAGACACTAAAACACCAAAGTACAAGTACAATAGCAGGAAGATGGAAAGGGCAGCGAGCGTAAAGATCCAGCACCATTAGTGCGAGTGCGTATGTGTGGGTAGCTCGCCAAATATGGACAAATCAAAAGAAACACCCTGCTGCTCCTTGACTATACAAGGTGAGGGATGAAGCACAGTAGGTGATTTAAATCTGCTTTTCTTTCAGAAGGGTGGAATCACATCAGACACGTCACACATTCCAGCTGATAAACAACAGGGCTGCTAATGTTTACAAACAGCTATTTCATAGCCTTAAAGTGATCGCTTGCCAAACAGTCATATTTACTTAGGTGTTAACCCTAATTTCAACAGGAGTGGAGCAGCCTAGACACGCTTGGTGTCTGAAATTTGCTTCTAGATTTGGAGCTACAAGGCTAATGTATGTTTGTCATAAACCATGCCAAACTGTGAAATTAATTTAAACAGACTTGCTTGTTTTTCTGGCACTATTAATGATATCTTGAATGTCTTTTGTCAATAGGAAATTTAACAGTGTGTAGATATTGTCTGTGTTAAGAACATTCTTTAAAAGAAACTTTTTTTCATGTAAAAGATTTTTTTCATGTGAAAGGACTCATTTCCTATATCTTTCTTTCTGAAATTCTTCACATGTTTTCATGGCTTAAAGTGCCACGTGTTAGTAGTCCTACTAAGCAAATCTGTTTTTACTCGGAGTAGTGATAAATATTGAAAATGGACAGGTTCCACAAAGGCAATAACTAAACAATGAATCAATCCGCCTAGCAGGGCCTGATCAGGATCCAGGTGTGAACAGGTGTACGACGTGTGAGAGAGGTGTCATGGTGAGATTACCTGAGCTTCTCCTTTAGTGCTTCCTTCCTCCGAGTCCGACAGCTGATCCTGATCGTTCTCATCACTCTGTAACAAACAAACAGCACAGAGGTTTAAGAGTTGATAAATCTCATCATCTATGTTTGTGTTCTTTATGTATACATGTGCATGAGGGTTTGTTTGGTGGTATATGTGATCTTATCAGTTAGGGTTTTTTGTGAGGAAAAGAGCATGTGTAGGCAGAAGTACTGGCACTGAGGACAGTAATACCTTGATAATAAAGCTAAAGGTCACACATTCTATCCTCCTGCTGTGATGTCAGCATTCACCCTCACTTGTAAAGGTGTGAAAAGTGGTGTTTTTTGAAAAGTGGGCCGCTATCTACTGGTAAGTCGATCTTGGCCTTGCATCCACATACGTATCAGTATTGACCAAGCGGCGTGTCACTTCTCATCCTCTTAGAGCTTCAAGCGCGGCTCGTCTTGAGCCTCTGCGGCTCAATAGAGAGAAGAGGAAGGCATGCATCAAGACTCTTCTCAGTCTTGGCCCCCCAGTGGTGGAATGAACTCCCTCTTCCAATCAGATCTGCCGAGTCCCTCACTGTCTTCAAGCGTCGTCTGAAGACTCACCTCTTCAAGGAGCACCTTGGTGACTAACTATGCCTCTTGTTTTGGCTTATTTATTTCTTTTTCCTTTACTTTTGACTTAACTTCTGACTTTTCTTTAACAGGAGTTGTTTAGGTGTACTTCGCCTGCAGTAACTTGGTTGAATAGCGGATGTTGATTTAAGTGTAGCTCTACGAGTTTGAGGAACAGACGTGGACAACCTGAGCAGTGATGTACGTCGTTCTGGATAAGAGCGTCAGCTAAATGCCGTAAATGTACATGTAAGTCAAGATGTGAGGGTCACTGGGTCAAAAAGAAGCTGCACAAATGGGTATTTGTTATTTATTTTTCCACTAGAGCTAAATGAAGCTGGTTTTAGATCAGAAACAGTAACTACATGCTAATGTTTGCAAAGGGCTCTTGTATTTTCAACATCTGGCCAAAACAAATTAAACAAACGGGCATTATTCTCCTTTTTTTATTTCTGAATGAATGCAATACGCACAGAAAAACTTTGATAACACAAAAAACATTCAAAAGGTATCCTTTTCAATAGGACAAATAAATAAACAGTTTCTAAACTGTATGTGCCTGTGACAACCTGCAACCTCAACAAATGAACCAGTTGGCCAATCAAGGCAATGAATTCCATTGTATGTCAGTAATACAAAAAAAGTTCTGTACACTAACTTTTAGAGTACAGTATGTGTATGTGTCTGTCTTACATCTTGGGTCCAGAAAGATACTCCAGTAGAGCGTCGCTTTTCTCTGGGTCGTCTGCGATCCCGTATGGAGCGTGGCTGACTTTTATCCTCCGCTTCCCTCTCTGCCTCTCTCCTATCCAGCTCTGCTGACACACACACACAACCTCCTCATGAGTACCACACAGCCCATGCCAATCACGATAGGGTCAGGTTAACACAATGTATATATACACACATATACCCAATTCATACCTTACCTCAACAGAACAACTAGTTTATCAGGCTACAACTTATGTACCATTTGCTCAGCTAATGAAATACACAATATATAATGACTGATTTAGTGTGACAGTTTCCCCAAACTTCTTTTTTACCCTCGTAAACGCGTCATGACTTTAGCCCAGAGGAGGGTGGTCTGCATACAACATACTGAATTCAAAAGAGCAAATTCTGCCCTTCATTATGAACAAAACGCAAACCCTTGATGTCTACAAAACAAGGGCACCTCTCTAAAGACGAAGAGGAACATTTCAGTTAATTTTACAACAGTTTAATTACAACAAATCTGTGTATGATAAAATAAGATTCAAAACTCCTTGTTGCTATAGTAACTGGAAGTAAAGCATGCAATTCCCCTCTTAAACACAAAACGCTTTTCTGCACCTTTCTCAGCGTCTCGGGCTGAGCTGGAGCGGCTGTAGGCGGAGCTGAGGCCGCTCAGGCTGTTAGGCCGGTTCAGCGAGGAGGTGGTGTAGAGGGACGAAGAGCTGCTAGAGGACGAGGGAAGGGTGGAGGCTGTAGTAGTGGAGCTCAGGGAAGAAGTCCGGTAGCGCTACAAATGCACAACAAACACACAAACAGACACAGTTAATCCATGCAAAATCAGTAACGGTCATCTGAGGTTGTTTTTTTTTTTTTTTTACATTTTCAGGAAATAATGCCACTGGGTCTGTTAAGAGCTACAGAATGTTTGGCTTATACTTAGGAATTTCTGAGATAAAAAGGCTTTAAAAATGTAATGGCCTTCATATTATGAATAAGTGTTTATCTTTAGAACAGCTGGTGCATGGTTAGAGATGCCAGAGTTTGGTCAAAGGAACCAGACCTGCGTATACAATTGGCTTCTATTGTAATATAATTTATTATTTTCTAAACCCAGGGAAAAAACATGGTTATATGACTATATAGGTGTGTTAGCGGTGATTGAAGAGGTTACATCGTTAAACGCCAGAGTCCCTCTGCTAACGTATCAGTTGGGCTCTGATGCAGGTATAGACGCCTTAAGGAAAAGAAGAATCTCTCCTCACCTCTTCAAATGTGCGAGAGCGAAACCTGTAGTCATCTTCCTTTGTTTCGGCTTCTTTTGTTTCAGCCTCTTTCGTCTCGGCCTCCTGCTTCTCTTTATCCTGCTTCTCTTTGTCCTGTTTCTCCTCCTCTCTGGACCTTGTGGGGCGACTGCGGCCGATTGTCTTCTCCGCTTCTTGGAGGTCAGTCAGGGTCACGCCCTGCAAAATCAAAGGTCAGACATCAAATACAGATGCTGTGATGTTGAATCTGCTTAATATCTCTTTTTGAGAAATTCCAGGAAAAAATGTGTGAGCCTGTAAGTCCTGTACAAATCTTAAACTAGTACTGATAAGAAAAGTAGGACCAACGACAGACTTCTTTAAAAATAATCGTTTTACAACCTCTTTGTATTTCTTATTCCTTCCACAGCAGGTAGTTTCTGCAGCTTAGCTGACCTGTATTGACTGTATAGTCTAGCGAGGAAACAGTACATTTTAAACTCCTATTTCAAAACTGTGAGGAAATATTTTTTCCAGTATATTAACCCTTCAAATAAATAATCACAATAACAGAATTTGCACAGAAAAATGTGCCACTGATATTTGTACAGTATTAATAGGCTTTGTTTTGGAGCTCAGATTTATTTTTTCAGCTTATAAACAGCAAAATTACGACCCTCACCTTACAACAGCATAATAACAGCCCTACATCATGTTCTTGTATGCACAGTTCGATGATGTGGCACTAATTTCCTGATCAATAGCTGGAAATCTCTTGTCATAGTTATTAGCAATAAAGGTGTTACTAATCGTGATGCGTGCGGTCGACCCGTGCGGGCGGTTTTAGGCAGAAATTTTTTATATATCACGGGTGCAGGCGGGCGGGCCAAAAAGTTACAAAACGGATTTCATTAGCGATCAAAACGTGTTGTAAACAGGGTTTGAGTTTTTTTTTTCTCCCTCGGGTCGAGTTTCGGGTCATTACCCACGCCTATTTTTGCGGGTTGGATCTCCTGACGGGTCGGGTTGGGGCGGGTGTTAAAAAAAGCCGACCCGCGCAACACTAGTTACTAAACAATAACAATCTATTTTAAACATAAAACAGCTACTTATCTAAGTACATAATTTAAGCAACTTCTAAAATACTTTATTATAATCTCAAATAAATTTTTAAGCTGATTTCTACAGGACTGAGCTGTACAACTGAACCAGCAGTAATTGAATAGAACTTGCCTGTGTAGATCTCCTGGACTGTCGGGCCTGTCGAGACCGAGCTTTCCTCTGAGACTCCGACTCCTCATCACGAACAGGGGTGAGATACGATCTACACAGGCAGACACACAGGACCTTAAAACAGAGCTACTCTGAACAACATGCAGTAGATTTTCAGTAATATTTGTTGCTACTTCATAACTTTAAAACAAATGAAAGGTAAAACGAAGGTAAATCTCAAACAGAATTAAACGATTTAATCATGAAACTTATTTGATTCTTTGGGAAACAATTCCAAATTCAGATTATTCTTAAATGCACCAAACACAAAAAAGGAACTATGGAAGTGGAACTATGTATGCAGTACTGGACAACCATGCAGCTGAACCACTACTTTCAAACACAAGCTCTTTTTTCTTGGATTTTTCTAGTCTGAAAACAGCCTAATTATGTTTTGTAGAAAAAAAACATTCTTTATATAATTTAGAACTCTAATACATGGTTTTGAACCAACCTTTCAGTTTTTGGCTTCAAAGTAATACTGCAGAAACTGAGCCTGCACTACTATAAAACTACACACATAAATAATGATTCATGGGTTCATTTGTGTTGATATAGGACTTGTGATTCATATGATATAAATTACAATATGTATAACAAAATAAGGACAGGATAGATCACTTGTGTATGTTTTACATCCGTAAACAGAGATGAAAGTATATACAAAACTAGGGCTGGCCAAGTATATGAAAAGTCAGTGCTTACTAAAAATAAAAGCTTGTTTCTTGAGCCGATTAAAAAATGTTAAGTCACTGACAGGACAGGCTACAGTGTTCTGTGGACAGAACTGATTCAGGCCTTATAAGGAGACAGGAGAAAGACACAGAGACTCCAGCAGGTGGCTGCTGTCAAAATACACACATGTCTCACTTTACAGAGCTGCTGGAGCTGCAGGCAAGCGCAGAGTAGAGGAGAATACAAAGGCTAAAATGCAGCTCATTCACAAATGCACAGACGTCGGCACCAGTATAAGAAAAGCAACACAATCTACATTTACATTACAGATGCCTGTATGTATAGAACTATAATCACTGGTTTCATATCTGTTAAACAGTAAATTAAATGTATGTAAATGCAATGATGCTCTCAAATGGCAAAAAAGGAATATACAGTACATTTTTAAAAAGTGGTGCAAACCTGTATGAGCATGTGAATGTGTGTGCATACATGAAACAGTATGTGTGTACCTGCGTCTCTCACGGCCGTCTGAGCCCAGTATAGTGCCAGTAGTGGAGGTGGTAGTAGTGGTGGCTGCAGTGTTGATAGTCGGGATAACAGTCGCTGACTCTTTCTCTTTCTCTGCACTGTCCTCCGACCAATACCTACACAAGTGCGTTATAACAATAGATATGGTGACAAATGATTATCTATAAAAATACCTACATTTAATTTACTATAACTGGGACATAGGGGTCAGTGGAAACCGGGTAATAGTGAGTTTGCAACAACCTATTCCTTGGGCTTTAGGAAACAGTATAATGGTGTGTGTGTGTGTGTGTGTAGCTTTGTATTTATCCTCAAATGTCCTCTTAAAGATAGGTGTACACTCAATCTGTATAAGTGGGGACATTTTGCTGGTCCCCACAAGGAAACATGCAGGTTTAAACCACTTTGTGACTAAGATTAAGGTTTCAATCTTTATGGGGACCAAGTCACATCTCAGTTATTGGAATACTGGTTTTATATGATCCTCATAAGAAAATGTATTGTTGGCACCACAAATTCAACTCTATGTGCCGAGAAACTGAGGTAGTGCAAGTGAATGTGTACATAGAGATAGATTTCTACATGTGGTTTGCGAATTGGTGTGTGGGGCCCTGTCTTTACAGTGGGTATAGAAAAGAACCTCCCACTTCAAAATATTCACATTATGTTACTTTGCAGGCTAAAACGAAGACAAACAACAAAAAAAATTTCGAAGGTGTATTTACTCAATTGAACTTATATCAAACGAAAGATATGATAGCAACAGTTTAAAGAAATAAATCAATCACTGAGATAGATAAAGGATGATCCTCTATGTCAATGCTTTGCTTTAGTTACTTCTTTGAGTCTGTTGGGATACTTTAGATTAGATGGTGACCGTTGGTGGACTGCAATATTCTAGTTCAATAGTGTTTGAGTCTGGTTTGTGTCTAGGCCACACAAGGACAGTCACCTTTTTCTTCTTCAGCCACTCTGTGGCCAATTTTGCTATATGCCTAGTAGGGGTGGGAATCTTTAGGCACCTCACGATTCGATTTAATTACGATTCAGAGGGCTGCGATGCGATGATAAAACGATTATTGATGCATCTTGATGAACCCAAATGAATTTACTTCCTATTTTTTTTATTATCAAAACAATCAGCTGTGTAATTCTTCAAACTGAAAAACAATTATACTGAAATCACAGCTTTGACACATAAATAATGCTTGTGGACCTCAGCTTATTTTCAACAACATAAACTGATCTTATTCAAAACTAAATAATGAAGAGTTCAAGACCTGTCATTTCAGCAAAGGTCTGAGTATAGAATATCTCTGAAGTACTTTGGCTTTTATGAAGTTGAAGGGAACAAGACCTGGACAAGAGTCACGCTATATGCAAGCTGTGTAAAACTAAACAGAAATATTTTGGAAACACGACCAACATGAGAAACCACATTGAACCTTTTTTACCCGCAGGCATGAGAAAAACAGCCGGTGGCTGCTACCGCTAACCAGAGGACCATCGAGCAAGCAGTGTCAAAATTTCCAATGAACCGGAAAAGGCGAGTCGAATTACAAAGTCCAAGCATCACTTGAGCTGCTAGTATATCTCTGACAAAAAAAACACTAATCTATAAATAAATACATAAAATAAAACAGAAAATCTCTGGTTAGCGGTGGCAGCTACCACCGGCTGGTTTCTATGTGGCTTCTAATGTTTGTCGTGTTTCCAAAATGTTATTTTACACAACTTGCATATAGTGTGACTCTTGTCCAGGCCTTGTTCCCTTCAACTTCATAAAAGCCAAAGTACTTTCAATCGCCTGCTTTTAATGTTGAGGGAGCTGGTTGTATATCTTGCTCCTTCATCTCGTGTCTTTGTTATGTGCACCCCAGAGACGGTCCAGCCGGGTGCTGCACTTCCGAGTTCCGCTTTTTTTCGTTCCTCAACATTTCATTAATTACCTTTAACAAAATCGATTATTAACATTTTTAAATCAATTCAGAATCTTTCCTTTCCGCATCGCAATGCATCTAAAATTAGATTTTAATTCCCACCCCTAATGCCTAAGGTCACTGTCCAGATGGAAGGTGAACCCTCTTCCCATTGATGACTTCTTGGCAGACAGACAGACGTGTTCCTCAAGAACTTAATGGTATTTTGTTCCATCCATATTTCCTTGTATCCTGACAAAAGTGCCCCAGTCCCTGCTGTGGAGAAACACCTCCAAAGCAGGATGCAGCGACCCCCATGCAACACAGCAGGCATTGTGTTCTTTGGATGGTGACCTGTATTGGCTTTTTGCCAGAAGTTGATACTGAGGCGAAATTGTTCAATTGTTCAAGGTATGTTTCGGCAAAGCTCAAAAGAAACTTAATGTGGCCTTTCTTGAAAAATCCCCCCCTCACAACCCTCCCATACAATCCACATTTGTGGAGCACTTGTGATATTTAACTTGATTCTTGAGATCTTTTAACAGTGCCTTACCACCCATAACAGCTGTTTTTAACCTGAATTACTGAAAACAATTGAGCACAGGTGGAAGCTAATTATCGTTTTCTGCAATGGAAAAGGTTATTAGTTATACCTGACTGAGTTTATCAGTATCTTTAGGAGGAGTGATATTTTATCTATCTCAGTGATTGTTTTTGTTTCTGAACTGTTGCTACGATATCTTTCACTTGGATGTATACACAGCTGAATGTGCGGGTGTGTCTTCATTTCAGGCTGCAAAGCAACAACATGTGAATATTTTGAAGGGGTGAGTCTTTATCAGTGTATCTCTTTGAGTAATACTGTGTGTGTGTGTGTGTGTGTGTGTGTGTGTGTGTGTGTGTGTGTGTGTGTGTGTGTGTGTGTGTGTGTGTGTGTGTTTGTGTTTACCTGCGTTGACCTGTGGGTGAGGTAATAGAGGAGGTGGTGCTTGTCGTTGTGGTAACTGAGGAGCTGGAGGCTGTAGAAGTCACAGCGTCATCCTGCCTCCTCCCAAATGAACCGCTAAAGGAAGAGCATCAGATACACACAAGCAAAGGCATGAGCGCACTCTCAAAAAGATGTGTGAAGTGTTATCAACACTTTGTGCCATCACTAACAGATTTGCTGTCAGTTCACAGGAACACAGCATTGTCTCTGACGCAGAATATATTTAGAATACACATTTGTTTTTAAAATGTCTCATTCTGTATATTATACTGTACAAGATTACACAGAGAGAGGAAGGAATTATTCTAACAAAAAATGTTTTGAACTTTATAATGGACTTGAGAGGTATTTTGGTTAAAATCATATAATTTGGTCCTCAATGCAGCATCATCAGCAAAGGTTTAAATACCTGCTACTTTATGCTAAGTGGTTCTTTATGCTTTCAGCTATTTTTGTAGCTATTTAACTATATAGCTCTTTGCCTAATTAGCTAATATAATTTTGGCTAGGAAGATTAAGCAAGCTATTTTCAGTGTGAAATTATAGAGGAAAAAAGGTCTTAGATCTAAGCATCAGCAGGGCCAAAAATGCCATGTATTCTGCTCGGCGTGGAAGTGATTTTCTGTTCAAAATCCAATTCAATTGGACATGATAAAACAACGATCAATAATTATCAGTATCAAACAGCACAGATAAACAGTTTACAGCACATGACTGGAATTCTACTTTCTAGTCCTACTACAAGATCCAGTTACAAAGGTGTGTTTATTTACAGTCAGGCCTACAACTATCAATTTGCCGTGTCATTGTTATGCAAAAGCGGACCCCAAAGCATCTTTACCACTAAACAGACAGGCAAACATACACACCGCCACTCAATCACCGACACAGCCAAACATCTCAGTCAGGAAAAAAAACCCCAGTTTTTATGGTATAAGCTAAGACAAAGGCCACATGCTGTGTGCCAGCGTGTGTAAGTGTGCGGCCGTGTGGGCAGCAAGCTGGTGCAGGGTCGGTACCTGCGGTGTATGCTGTAGGCCTGGCTGTAGGAGGAGTGCGGGGATTGCCAGGCTTTAGTGCTGTTAGGCTCCAGGCTGGAAGCAGAGGACGACTTGGCAGGAAGGTCGCGGGAGCTGCCGCTGCGGCCGAGGGTTAGAGTGTGTGACGTGCTGCAGTGTGATAGTGAGCAGGCCACAGAGGTGTGTTAGCGGGAAGACAGGGACACACAGGCACGCACACACATACATATATGTGCATTTTATGTATGTATATATGCATGTATGCATTGGGTGATATGGTCAAAAACCTCATTCCAAAACATTTCTCATATGCGCAATAATTTGCATTTAAATCTGCACTGAAAGTACTGCATAATATTTATGGATTCCAATGTATATGTCTACATGAATTAAATCAACATAATTTTCTCTCTCACTTTTAGCAATAACTGTGATGCGTACTCATGAGGAAATGGTGTATACATTTGAGTCAAGTAAATTTAATGCACTACTTTTAGCACGTGTTCCAGAATCTACCCATAAACCTTTGTTGCTACCTGCAGTAATGCTAGACAAGCTTTACAGAATGTCCATTCAGTTTAATGAGAAAAATGTAGCATAACTTAATCCTACTCAAAACCTATATTTAGAAAGTGCTCATTTCAAATGTTATTATTTGCTACGTGTGTGAAAGCGCACACTGTTTGGATGGATCATTGCAGCACTGTCGCTTAATCCAATCCTCACAGGGTGAGCAACTATCTGGGATTGAAACATCTAACCTTCAAGACCCACATTTTGTTTTACATTCGTATTTGAAGATTTGTCTCTGTTGGTTCCTTTTTGGTGCATTCACTGAGCAGGAGGACTGTTAAGATATGAATTGACCTTAACTTGGGTGTTCTATTTTGCCACGTGATCTGTGATTTTTGTTAGAGTCGCTAGAGGTGCAGGCTACAACATTTTCATGGTACCAACATTATGACTGCCCAAACTGATAAATGTGATAAATGTAACAGGGAAAATGTGGTCAAATTAGCAACTTTAAACATGCCACAGTAGCAAGTGCTGTAAGTTACAACCGTAAACAGCTGAAACCAGTGAATTTTCATGTTTATCTTATAGCATTGACTGTATATATCACCTAAAATAACACCTAAAATCAGCAACAGACTTAAAACATTCTGACAGCCAGAGTGGTGTGCTACAGTGTCTCAGGAAATTAGCTCTTGAAATTTATGAATGACAGAAGCTACAACTGTGAAGCATGGATAGGTCAGCTGTCTCCAAAACACATTATTGAGGTGAAGAAAAAAAGTTTTGCCATCATTTCATCATACAGACCTACAAACTAGACTTATACACACAAACACATTTTTACACACACACACACACAAACAGCTGCAGAGACAAACTAAACGCTGGAATTTACACAAGCCTTGGTTTCTTAAACGTCAACATTTTGAATTGATTTCTATCAAATTACAAACCATTCCATTGCATGACTTGAAATATATGAAAGAAAAACAAAGTATACACTGCAAATGTAGTTGACCTGCCAACATGTTTGGTGTCTGGTTTCCTCAGACAGAAGACAAAGCAATTTGACAAACAGAAACCAGGCCTCTCAGGTGCATGATCAGGATCGTATACATGGCCTAAGTGTCACATGCTCAAATGCAAGCGCATGCATGCTTGGGGCAGTTATCAAACAACAGGATGGCAAGTGAATAACAACTAAAAACAAACAAAAAGGCTAATTATCTGTAACATGTGGGTTTGATTTCTGAGATCATTACATTTATTTTACTACATGAATATGAGAGGAGGGTCATTGGAGGTTGGCTTGAGTGATATAAGACACTTTAAAAGTTTGTATGGATCTAGAGCAGTGGTCTGCACAATATTTGCACAATGGGCAAAACCAGAGGCATTTGATGCACAAAATAATTTGATGTCTGCAATAGTCACTGAACATAGCATTTTTATGAGCCTACACAGCAATTAGTGCTATCAGGTAGTATCAGTTATAGTCACTATAGTTAACTGGGTAAACTTACAAACTCTAGCTAAGACTATAGTTTTGGCATTGTCTGTACCATGTCATGATTTGTTGTCCAATATTTGTTGTACAAAATAGATCAGATTGGGGCATGGAAGGCATATGTCAGAGGCACCAAAAAAGCCTGTGTGCACATACATGCAGACCACTGTTCTTGATCAATTTTATTCTGCATCTGGTTCAGGAGTAAGGCTAACCTGCGCTGGTAGCTAGATGTGCGGTTCTGCGGTGCGGTTCCATCACTGTTCTTCAGCTCCTCATCCCAGCGCCTCCGTGTGTATGAGCCGCTGCGAACCAGGCTAGCCGCCGAGTCCCTGAGAACCAGAGACTATAATAGCATCGCAGCGTCTAAACTATGTACTTACACTCACTCCCTCACTGTGCCTTGGGTGCTTCTTTCATCTTAGTCATCTACAGTCTGTTTTACTTGTGAAAATTCTTAAGAAGCTACATACAGTCAAGAGCAAAACTTACTGCTTACTGTATGTACACATTCTCAGTAGGAAATACATTTCTATGCATTTTGGTGCACAGTTACTGTTTATTAGCTGTATTTAACACATTGGGAAAAAATGTGGAGTGCACAAAGGCTGAGGCACATAGATATGTTTTTTTCCCCCAGTATGTTAAATTCAGCAAATAAATAGAGACAATGCTGTAAAATTGGCAGAAAATGTCATAAATAAGCTTATTCTCTGTGAAATGTGTGTACTCATTGGGTCAGGAGTATGAAATCTTCTGCACTCAACTGTTATACTGAACCTGTATGTCTAAATACACTGTAAAATTACAAACATATCCTTTGCTACCATAAAGTTAAAGACTACCTTCAAGTACCAGTCAAAGGTCTCAACACACACGAGTGAAGATCTGCTTCTCAGAAGATTTGAATCCTAAGGCTTGTTTACACATTTATCTCTAACAATTTCTAACCATTTGGTACAAATTCAATACATATTCCAGCATCCTCCTCATGAAAATGTGTACATTTTTGTTTTGGCAAAAAGAGGGGGGTGGGAGTGGAAGGGTCTACTTTGAAGTATCTAAAATAGGATTTGGGGTTTATTTAGTTCCTGCATAATCGTGTGCATGTTCTTGCACAGTCTTCGCTAAGAAAAATGGGTGTGAACATTTGACTGCTACTGCACATACAATTTACTACGTGTTATGATTTATTCCTCTTTATAATTCCATCTCTAACAGAGTGCACAGCAGCTGTGTAGGCCAACATCCCATGCTAAGCTACACAAAGGCCTGCCATGACAGCAGACTGCAAAACACCACAGTCAACAGCAGGGGGCACTTCTAGCAATGCACACTCCCAGGCAATCACAATCACAGACGCCGCTCATTACCTGTTCTCCTTCTCATCAATGTCCGAAGTGCTGGCGAGTCTCCGGGGGATGGTAGGAGCGACGTAAGCTAAACGAGTTTTTTCCTTCTCCTGTAAGACAGGGAAAAGTGTGTTCAGTAGGGTGCAGTTATGATGTGATCTCCAATAAGCTAGTCATTATTTGCACTTACTCATTATGTTGCAGAACATATTTTTAAATGTTACAATACACATATATACACATATGGACCACTTTTTAACATTGTACTGATTGATCTGTAAGTGCATTGCCTTGTGCTCATTCTTCATTATCATGGAGGCTGATTATTGCTGTATCTGTCGTTCCTGTGCTTTGTAATATGTCCTAGTTTATATATCACCTAAATAAATAAATAAACAAATAAACAAACAAACAAGTAGCTGGTGTCAAGAACAGTGGTTGCTGTGGGAGGTGAAGCAGGTGATTTGTGTTTTGCAATGACATATCAGCAAGGACTGTTGGTATATGAGTTTGAACAAATAATACATTTCAGACTGTAGTTTAGCCTTTTTGAGATTTCTTATCAGACTGGCAATAGATGGGGGAAAAAACAAAAGTTTTACATGATTTATTTGTGTGATGCAGCAAATGAATATAGGTTGGCTGACCAGGAGCACCCAAACAATCGTGTGCAGTAACAATAACTAACACCGCTGCTTGTCTAACCTTCTCTTTATCCTTGTTGTCCAGTGAGGATGACAGACGGGGCGACGAAGCCGACCGCATCACTCCAGCTGTATCTTTTTCCTTCTGAGCCTCTTTGGTGGCGCTGATTTCCGCCAGCGCTCCGTAGCTGCCTGTCTTTCTCAGGCCCAGCCTCCAGGAGGCCGGGGACTCGTCCTTGCGCTCTTCTTCTTTAGGGGACACCTGGGACACCTTACCAGTGGGTACACTAACCTGTAGAGAAAGGAGGAAAGGAAGAACGAGAAAGTTTACTGTATAGGGGTCTCATGACACACCATACACCCGTACAAGAGCCGGTCTACACCTAGACTAAGGAGTCAGTCACACTAGCTTTTCGATGGCAAAATATCACGAGTATGTCAACAGCTGTGACCAAATTGGATCTTTACTCCCGAATCAGTACTGTGCCAATACAGTGGAAAATTTAGATTACTACACTGCATCTGAAGTCATGGATAATTAACTTGCATCAGCATTTACCAGCTGAATAAAGAGACCAAGATCAAATGCTAGCACCAGGCTGAAGTTGGCTAAAGTTTGACTAGGTTACACTTTTAATTTATGGTCCATGGTTCCATAAACCCACAACAGGCAGTAAATGACTAAGGCTATGTTCACACTTAGCGTCTTTTTTCAAACTGCCAGCGTTTGTTTTACATTATAACCCTATGGAGTAAAGCGTTTTTCAAAAATGTCCCAAGCGCTTTTTTAAACTCCACCGCCGGCGTCTTTTTCTGCAGCTCAGAGCGTCTTTTCAAGTTGAAAAAAGTTAAACTTTTCTGAAAAGAACACCCTACGTCAAACGCCTTTTTGACAGCTGACCAATGACAAGCGAGTAGCGAGACCTGTCGTTTCCATAACAACAAGAACAACAAGAGAATATGGAGACGGTGCCGGTAGATAAACTAATCGCCCTTGTTTCGGAGCACAAGGAGCTGTATGATATGAGTGCAATGGCGGTGCAATGATTTGTAGCAGGTCTTCAAACTGACTTGTGTAAGTTAGTCTAAAATATGCCACAAACCGTGCATCATCCAACCGGAGCTCCTGGACTAAATTGTTGTAAGCACCATACGGTTTCCTTCCCCGTACAATGTCGTGCATCCACAAACGTCTCTGTGAACCGACATTCTCCTCCCCGGTAACTTCAAAAGCCAATGCAAGAGCCAACTTTCTCTTTCCCGACATTTTTGCATCACATAGCACTAGGCTACTGTTGCAGCTGTTGTTATAATCAACAAAAAACGCGCTGCTATTTGTAACGGAACGCTGGCAGCTGTTTTTTTTTGCTAAAAAAGTGCCGTTGTCAACTTTTTCTTGTCAAAAAAGACGCCAAGTGTGAACACGCCCTAAGAGCCAACAATGTTTCTCTGTATGTTGCTTAGAAACATGCAATTTGGTATACTTTCAATTGTAGTGACATACAGCGTTCATTAGCGGTTAATAATGAGTGAGAATAATTTTTTTAAACCTTGCCCTCAAAGCAATCAAGTTCCATTTTTTAGTTTGGTGACATATGTAACCACGCTCTAAAACACGAACAGAGATCCTTTTTGGTCACAGTCAATTTTTTCCATAGCAACATTATTTCACACACAAGACTTCCCCTCGAGTTTGCTTCAAGTTCACTCAAACGTTTGAGTTAAAGGGATGAGGGCAGCTTGTCATGTAGCACTAAAAATTCTCAGTAGAGGAAGTACTTATTTTAGCAGTGTCTAAGTGTGATTTATTTAAACCTTTCTTGATCTTTGTAATTTTATACTAGGGTTACACAATATAACATTTTGGTAATAGGAACAATATAGGCCATCCACAATACTGATATCGAAGAAGAGTGCAATGTCCAAATGACCCTGACCAGTCACAGGTCCAGAGTTTCTCTGAGTGCTTTGATTAATCAAGGTGTTCATGTAAACCAACAACAAAATTATGTATTTGGGTTAAAATGATTCAGGGTAACTGTGAACCATGCCACAATATTAACCCCCCAGTGTTTTCTTTATATCATTATAAGTATTGTGTCCATATCATGTAACCCTGTTATAACATTTAAATAACTCTAGACTCTGACAGAGTATTCTTAGTGAATACCCAGTTGCTAACTGCATTGAAACAGAGGAATTATTTGGTCACAATTATTTCGCAAAAAGACACAAATCGCAGATTTCTAGTGTGACTGTGGGCTTAACAGCGCCATCGAGAATTCCTGTGTATTTGAATTTGCAGCAATAAGGGTAAAGGTACAACTGTCTTTATCTACTGTGTGTGGTAAGAAGAGGGTGGGAGTGGTAAGGCAAGGGAGGGGGCCAGCTGGAGAGGAAGTACTGGTTTCTTCATCCAAAAATACACCTCATGACCAGCAGGTGAACACACTGAGAAATACTTTCAACGAATCCTAATACTCACATAACACACTTCCCTTCAAACTCTCAAATCGAATGTCCCAGTACAATTAACATGCTTGGGAACATAAATACATTAAAAAACATTGATACTTCAGAGCAGTTCAGAGCAGTTAGTAGATTCAACCTGTTAGGCCAAAGTTAAAGCGATGATTTAGCAAAAAAAAGTTACATGATTTTTTCTCCTTACGCCAAATGTAATCAATCAGTAAAGGCATCACTGGTGTCTAGCTAAACACAGCAGCTATTTTGACTGTACCTCTGTACTTTATTGATATCAATAAGAGTATCTGAAAGTACATGAATAAATCTATTAGAAATGACTTAAGGTCTGCAGTGAGTTTGTGATGATTTAGTTTTCACTGTACGATCAATGTGCTTATAAACTTTCACTATTCTCCTCTGCCTTCCTTTAAATATTTAACGCACTTAATGTTTTTTTCTGTATTCTTAAATATTTGCACTCTTACTGCACTTTTAATGTTTTTATGCATTCGTTTACTTCTGTTATCTTGTTCCATTTTATTTTTTCTTTATCCTTATTTTAATTTTCATTTCTGTAAAGCACACTGAATGACCTTCTGTGTATGATAATGTGCTACATAAATAAACTTGAACTTTTAGCGACGTTATCCCCTTAGCTCTACTGTAAAACTAAAGAAGAAAATTTAAGACACAAAACACATCTTGGCGCACCGACTACATTTGTGGTAAGGAGACTTTTTTTTTTATTCAAATGTTTATTTTTGTAAAACTATCACTTTAACTGTCACACATATACGCTACACATATACGCTACAAGTAGTCCTTTTACTTAAACATAAACCACATCCTAGTACAATAAATAAGACTAATGCAGTTTTTAGTGACAGGAAGCACTTCACAGTCGTGGCGGACAGCGACAGCACCATGCACTGAGCCAATGAGAGGATAGGTTATGGTCTTGGATTAGGCAGACTGTTTTCTGATTGGTTAGGTACATGGTCATGGGAGGGATATATACTGGTAGTTGGGTAGCTGGGTGGTGGGGGGAGAAAAAAAAAACAAAACAAACGCTGGAACACACTGAAGCCTCACCATCGCTTTTTTGGGCACAAGAGAAATGCCAGTTTTTCGCAAGCCTTGACGCCACAATGCAGGACAGGCAGCTTCCCCCACAGGAATAAGGGCAGTAATAATATCAGACTAAAGCCATTCAAAACAAGAGCGAGACGAGAAGAGAGAGAGAGAGAGAGAGAGAGAGAGAGAGAGAGAGAGAGAGAGAGAGAGAGAGAGAGAAA
>JBBPCY010081063.1:0-25910 GCA_037974405.1 Brachyalestes nurse
ACATATAGGGGGTTGTTAATCAGTTTCAGCTGCTTTGGTGCACTAGAGGGGAAATGTGTTTACAAAGTGTTCCTTATAATTTTTTAGCAGTATATATATATATACACACCCACACATTCACGACCATTTGCTTTTGTGACGTCCGGGCCTCGTCTGCCATCGCCCCTCGTCCTCGCGTTTAGGCGGGTTTATGACTGAGCAGCGGAGGCTCATTCCGTTCAGGTGCCTCCAATTTCCCTGCTAAGGGCCAGACCCAAACGAACAACCAGCACGGGGACAAGGGGGCGTGGCGGACGAGGCCTGGACGTCAGAGCTTTTTTCGTGGCAATATACAATTTTTCATGCATTTTAGGGCTAAACTATTAAGAAAAATACAATTTACTAATTTTGTAACATAAATATAATCATAAATTCAGCTACATTTTCATCTAAATGTAACTATACATTTTCTTGTACAGTCCAGAGAACACAAAGAAAGCTGGGATGGTAAAATACCCCTGTACTCAGAGCCGGGAGGTTTGAAATTAGCCAATCCGAGAGCGTTATTTATTTCTACTTGCTGCTGATTGGCTGCTGCCCTGTGACGCAGCTGCAGTCCAGAATTACCCTGTGGAGCATCTTGAGTGTTCTCATGTTTTTGGTTTTGTTCTTTCTAAAGCCCTGTAGTTTAATTACTGTCAAATAAATGATTACTGTATTTACCCAGCTATACACAGCGTAATGTATTTATGTTTTTGTTTTGTTTTTTTCTGGGGAAAACCTATTCTGAGATAAATGTGAAATTTCAAGACCAGTCCAACAGCTCATGAAAGTGGAAGTCAAAGCATGGTCAATAGCCCTTGGATATAACAAGTTAGCATGCCACTTCATTAGCTATTCTGTATTGCTGGTGTTATTGATTGTACTCCAGATGCTAAAAAAGCACAGAATATAGGACGTTGTCCCCAGGTGTGTATTTTTGTTATCATATCTGACATTGCAAGACTTCAAGATTTGACATTCACTTTTAAAATCTGATAAATTCTAGATATTGTTATTAATTCAGTCTCGATATTATACAGCTTTCCCAGTCATTAATTTATCAATATACATTTCTTCATTTTTGTTTACATTTTGGTTTAGCAACCAAAAACATTACCTAAAACCAGCATCGTAAACTCATTGATGTACTTATCTGCAACCAGTTTGACTGCACATGCTCACACAGACATAAAAATATAAAAATGTATGTAAACAGACAAATATATGGTTGCAGTGTGAAACAGAAAAATCTGAGAATCTGATTTGGAATGAATCTTTGATTTGTCCCTCACTGGGTCGAGAGACTTGACAGCTCACGAGGAGAACACTGAACTTCATCATAGTTTATAGCTGTCCTCTACACTACTCCATCACACCATTTCCTCTCTCTATTTCCCCTCTGTCTGTCTGTTCCTCTCCCATTCCAGAAAAAAATACTATAGTCTCAGAATGCGAGCAAGTGAGCAAGGAAGAGAGAGAGAGAGAGAGAGAGAGAGAGAGAGAGAGGTGGTGAGGGTGGGAGGCCTCATGCATAATGCATCCATGTCCAGCCCAGCAATCACTCCTCCTCACCTCCGGGGAAATTTGAAGCACTCAGCTAAAATGGATTTTGGAGGGAGGGCGAAAATAAATAAGCATTTTGGTTTTGGGCAAATTTCAATATTACGACATATGGAAAGAAACAAGAGAGACAGGGGTGAGTTTGAGGGTGTAGGGGGGGATGAGACTGCTGCAGAAGTGCTCGACAGCAGCCTTCTCCTATTATACTGACACAATTACACAACGGCGGAGCAGAACACACTCGTGCATTAGGGCTCAGAGGGCAAGTGTCTTATTCGCTAATCTGCCGTATTTCTTATAATAGGATATTTCAAGTGGAGCGAATGCAAGCCCTACTGTAAGGCGAGGAATTTGCAAGTAGTCATTGAGGGGCGAGGCGAATGAAAGAACAAGAGCGAACGAGATCCATTATACAGTTCTTAGTGGGGAGAGAGAACAAGGACAAAAAGAGCAAGATATCAGTAACTCTCATTTGTTCGGTGATAGTTGAAAGCTGGAGACCAGCCGAGCAGCCGCTCCAAACTACAGTCATCAGTTTGTACATGCTCTGTCTGTTCTCAACCTCTCAGAGTGCCCTTCTGATTCCGGCAGGGGAGCCAAGAAAGCCACAGCCACTTTCATCAACAAGCGCTGTGCGAGCCGACTACCCTAGAAGTCAAAAACTACCTTCATTTCCTATCTGCCAGCTTGTATTTCATCAGCAGGCTTTACTTTCAGCACAGAACTAAGATAATACATGTAGTACAAAACATATACATAGAAAAAAAAGCCTCGATTACCAGAAAGACTGTTGTACATCTTGAACCTTTTATTAGAGAGTTTCCTCAATCACTGGACACTGCACTCTGTACAGTGCTCTTGTTTTAAATGCACAGCCTCTGCTAGTTTCATACTAATTTCCCCCCATTCACTCCACTCTCTGTCCCCAGCATAATTCATACATCATTATGAGACTTATCTCTGCTGCTCAGGTTAGAAAAGTAATGAGGAAAGTCTATTCAAAACCTGCCCTGCTTCAAATGAACACTCAGAATAGAGGGAAATGCATTACATTTCAGGAAAATGAAAGTGCATGCATTTGCCACAGCAATCTACGCGAGTCAATATGTGAGTGTAATGAAGTCTGTAAGTACAGCTGACCAAGTGGTCCGCGATGGCCCCAGGAAAGGACTTGATAGTCCTACAGCTACCGAGCATAGCACTTTTCTGCTCTTTACTCATAAACAGAGCTCTGGACCTTTGCATTTCTTTGTGTTTTCATAACCACTGTTACTGATTAATCAAATGGATGAAGTACATACTAAAAGCTTATAGGTGGTAGTGGTAATGAAGGACCAGGAGGTTGTGAATGTATCATTTTTTCAGGTGGTTGCCAAAACCCAGCCTTATTTACTACAAAGCTATTGTGTTCAAACATTAACACATTTCTTCTAAAATCAAGCATGTGAATAGGGAGTTTGTTTCACTTCTGCTGCAGTAACAACCTCTACTTCTCTAAGGCGGCTATACACTAGCTATTGGAACACTGTTGTGTGAATAGATGTATTTCAGGTAATGATGTTGGATGGCGAGGACCACAAAATCCACTCCAGCTCATTATAAAGCCATTTGTTGGTGCGTCTTCACTAAAGAGAACGCCATCCTACAATCCTCTGGGTTGTTATGCCTCTAGTTGCAGTCTATATTGGACCTGATAGGGTTCATGTATGGCTGACCAAGAGCATGCCATTCTACTGAAAAAATGTTCTTCTATGTAGACTCTACTATAATTTGGGCTGGGAATGGAGCACCCTAAAAGAGCTAAGGTCATTCATTAAAAAGGGTTCCTGGTTACTGGTGGACATGAAAAACATATTTCAAACTGTCAGAAAGGGGGTTTTGGAGTAATTACATGTAAGGGCTACCTATGGTTCCCTAAAGAACCTTCCAATTCAGTGGTTTAAATTGAGTTCATTTGAATCGTGCTTTGAAATTTCCCCAAAGTAAACAAGGAGACAGTTCTGTTTGTGCCCTGGACAGGTTGCCCAGTTGTCTTGTTGAGTCACCAGCACTACCTGTTCTGCTACTAAAGAAGTGTCAAGAAATCAAGAATCAAAGGGCAGCTTGGGTCTTGTGGACTCATCTGAGCAAAGACGTTTCAATCCGAAAGTCATCCACACTGACATACTCCACAATCTACCAGAGGTCATCAGTTTCTTACTCTATATTTACTGGAGTTTCAATTGACAGGCTTTCATCTGCTACTTGGAGAACTTTTGAACTCTGCTGTGATGCAGCTAAACTGTTATACGGTAACTTTGCTCAAACTTTTGACACATACTTCACGCATCCATTCATTTCATCCTTAGCATGACACTGATGTAGTGCCTCACTCTTTCTCCATCAGTCAGCCACTAGAGCAGCGCAAGCAAAGCGGCTTCCATACATAACCTCCCCCTCCTTCCCAACCCCCAAAGACCCTCACCCCCAAAGTGGCATTTCCTGCTTATCAAGAGTGACAAGGAGTTGAACTGAACTCGTGTTCTGTGTGGTGAAGCAGTACTCAATTTTTACATTGCTCTCCATCAACCCACACTCACCCCCTAGTCTGAACAGCTGCTGCACTTGCCACCTGGATCTACTCACACAAACAGATGCGACAGCAAATCAAAGAGGCAGCAAACTCCTGATCCGGAGGAAATGTCCACCATATGGTCGAAGGGTAGAAAAGTTTTCTTTAACATTATCATTTTCATACTTTAGGATCTATGAATATGCAAATCCATCTGTCCCGGTCGTGGCAGAGAGGCGCCTCCCTGCTGGGGTGGATCAGCGCTTGTCGGTGGAGACAGGACACCAACCCTCACTGGCAGGGCAGCCTGTTATTTGACAGCTGTTGTATATTTATGATTGTTACTTTCCACAGTGGACCGCTGGCCTGGAGCTTTGGGAATACTTAATGGCTGCTGTGCCATCTCTATCAGCATTTCCAAAGCGTTGAGAATAACTACATACAACCACATACAGTAATTGCTAGAATGAGTATTCCTGATAGTATTATGGGCGTATTCCATAATAAACTGATCTACCATTTCAAGCACTTAATATCGGGAAGGTCAAGCTAGTAATTGTTGATACCATGGAATGATATCATTACTGGGAATGACCAGCATATCCTAATGGATCATGTGTCATTTATTATAAATGAGCATTATCCAAAGTGTCTGACATAGTGAGGCAAGTTTTCAGGGGATCAAGCAATATATGTCTGAAGAATTATTAAATACATATTTTACACTGAAAAATAATTAGTCCTATCTGCAAAACCAGTGTTGTACTGGTTCGGCCGATCCCACTTTTGACAAATCTTCCTATAGACCAATAGGAAACCTATTATAAAATGGTAATTAAAAAAACAAATAGCAAAACACTTAAGTTTCAGAACGGCACATTATGTAAATGTTAAACATGAGCTCATTTTCTGTAGTATTAATAATTGACTTAGAACTTAATCAGTGTCGGTACAACCTTTGAAACTGGATAAATGCCGGATGAAATGCAATACTGAGGAGAAAGAAAGGTAGTTTTATTTATTAACAGGACGTTTTTATCACATTATCACGTGATAAATGTATCACCTTCAAGTAAAGACCTCAGCACAAGAAATCCTTATGCTCACATCATGAGAAAGATTATGATTAGGGTGTAGACAACAGAAAGCCACTTGATTGTCTCAGGAGCAGACATTTCCAAAAAACATCTGACAGCAGAAAGGCAAAAGATTCACAGAACAAAATCACACAATTTATAACCTATCAACCTGTCATTTAACACGGCTGGGAAAAATCCACAGGTTTCTTACAGCTCAGTGAGCCAATATATGCCAATATATCATGCTTAACAGGCATTGCTTGTATCAGCACTGGCCAGTACTCAAACATGCAGTACCTGATATCAGATCAGCAACAAAACCGGTGTCAGTGCAACCTTAACACAATTTCACTCATCCTCACTCTGCGATCAAACACATCTCAAGGTCTTTCCCTTTACAGCTTCCAGCTGTATCAGCCATCCACACACACAGAAGGAGAGGTTGCAAATATCTGATAGTGTAATATCCTTGAACTTTGCAATGCTACACACACACAAACACACACACGGCCGTGAAGAAATGCGCTGCGAATGCAAACTTCCTATTTGAGAATTTTGCCACCTAAGCACCTCTGAAGTGAAGGATATTCTCAAGATAGCATGTAGTTAGCGCACGCACGCACACTCCAGCCCTTCTCCCCGCTGAGCTGCTCTCCTCGGCCTCTCCGACAGCCTGTGTTGAAGTGTCAGCTCCACTTAGGCAGGCGGCGAGGGCCCGAGATAAAAGAAGAAAGGAATTGCTTTTAGCCACCGCGCTTCCCCTTGTGACGGCAAATGAAAAGCGCAGAACTGCCGTTTTGTGAGGACGGGACTGAAGCAGAGAGTTACTGGCGTACAGAGGCCCTTCAATCGGTTTAGAGTGAAGCCTCTGGCAGCAATACAGGCATAATATGGAGTTTGATAGGATAAATGTTTATTATCAAATGGTGGTGCGTGTGTGTGCACTGCAGTAACTCTACCTGCACTTTGTGAGTGGCACTAAGAGAGTTTTAAAAATGACTGCGCGGGATGGAAATCGTGTTTGCGGCTGTAAGATGACAAGAGGCAGATGAAGATGGAGTGAACGAGAGAGAATGACTGAGGGAGAGAAAGAGCGAGGAATAAGCAGGTTACCTCAGTAGTAAGAGAGCTAAAGAGTGATTGTGATACGCTCTATGACTCCCAGTGCTCAGCGAGAGAGAGAGAGAGAGAAGAGAAACAGACGGAGTGAGTGGGAGAAAGAGATGAAGAGAGTGGCTGGATGTCCAAATTCATAAACATTACTTGGCGGAGGAATGGAGTGTATGAGTGAGAGAATGAAAGACAAAGAGAGTGAAAGAGTACAGTACTTCATATACACTGTAATATCGTGCAGAGAAAAAATAGTGTAAAACGTACAATTCGATTCGGGGTTTTTTGCCTTACAACAAAGTGTCAAAATCAGACAATTCATAACTAATCAGAAGACTGCTTCCTTCGTTCTCCAGCACTGACACGTGTACACATTGTCACAATTTGTTGTGGTTAGAAATGTGTAAATATAGACTGTTTGTTACCCAATAAGTAAAGAACGATTTATATATTTGCAGACCCTACTGTCTTTATGTATTTTTGTATTATTTTTAAAGTGTATTTTTTATACTATACTGCTGTGTAGTATAGCCTTTATTCTATTGTTTTGCTGTTCTTACCTTTGTGCTGTCCACTTTCTGCCATAGCAATAGAAATTTCCCACTTGTGCCACTAATAAAGGTTTATCTCTTATATACAAAGGCATGTAAAAAAACAAAATCCAAAATAAATAATAAAAATAGCCCAGCATTTTCAGTTTTTGTTTCTGGCTAATAATTGTTAACTGAGTGCATAACTAATACATTTACTACAATAACAATAATAATCAACAACCATTGTTTTAGCTACATTTTTAAAAAATATATTTTTTTGTAATTTATGACAAAACAGCAGAGCATATTTCAGTGCCTGCTGAGGTTGGGTATCAGTTCTGAGTGTGTGTGTGTGTGTGTGTGTGTGTGTGTCGTGAGCAGCACTATGTTGACTGTTGAGTCAGTGTGACAGGAATCAGAACAGTGTGTGATGTACTAGGATCCGGCCTGAAGCTGCCTGATAAACAAAGCAAACAGCAGTGGACCAGCCAAGTCAGGAGACTACACAATCACACATGCACACACACACACACACACAGGAAAAATAGAGAAAATCACAGTGACAAGTTGCAAAGACACTCTTTATTAAATATCTACCAGCCCTGCAACAGATATTTTTACAGTTCAATTAATTATCTGTAATTTAATCAACCAACTAACTTGTGTGTTCGGTGTTTTCCTCTCACTTTGCCTCCAGCATCACAATAATTCAGCATCACCATCATTCAGCTTTCCATCTGAGTGACAATTTCTTTAGCTACGGTGCAACAAAACACAAGCTCCCTACACTTCCTGTAGAGTACTGCAGTCTGTAATAATAACTATCATTAATATCATACAGTAATATTTTAGTATGCTTTTTAAAGACACGGCAACAATTAAAATCTGCACTGTCATGTTTTCATCACTGACACTCTTGACTTATCCTTGCTGCCCTACCCTACAGAAACGGCAAAATTTCTATACACAGGTTTAATGAAGCCCGAAGAGCCAGGGGTCATTCCCATCAACTCCAGCACGCTCTGTTATATATTATCAACTATATTACCCACTACGTCTCCCCAATATGGACATATTAATCTCTCCAACCCCATTATAAAAGAGCACCTCTTCTATTTCAGCCCAAAAGCATAAGCCAGCAGGAAAATTATATACATTACTCAATTACTGCACAATACGCCAATCAATATGCAATTAATAAGGTCTAAACGGGTCTTTGGGCTTCAGGTCTGGCATGCTGCTTCTCTCTATCCTACAGCGAAACTCTGATGAAGCGTTGTGGAACATTACTATCGATATTTTAAATCTCCCTGATGAACACTGAGCAGAGGCACACTGCAGAAATGTGTCAAAAAGAGGCAAAGCAGGGCTTGGTGGTATGGCCAAAATTTTATATTACAGTATTTTTCACATTATTGCTGGTTTTATGGTATTTAATGGAATATCATTTTCCAGTACAATTTACAAAACGAAATGTATCATTCAAGAACAGAAACCACTTTTATTACACTGAATCATGGAACATGATAAAGCATTAACCTGAGAAGCGGAAAATGGCAGGGGAACCTCTGAAACGGTGAATATGACTAAAATAACAACAAAAGCTAAGCCTCTAAGCTTATAATAGAATTTGGAAAAAATGAGGAACTTCCATCCCTCCATCTTTTACTTTCTTTCTGGTTGAGATTCCCACATGCAAATGTTTCTGCTTGTGTTTATTGAAGCTCACGTGGGGCTAAGTGAGTGAAAAGTTCCTTCAGCTCATTTGTACAGCTTACATATGCATTTTGTGTAATTCACCCCTAATGAATTACATTTCAGAATGTTGTGCTGTGAAAATGTGGGGACTCTATAAAGCAGGATTGTGACAACCATGTAGGCATTAATCAGGAGTATACTGCTAAAGTGTCGCGTCAGATGAGCAGGCTTGAGCTCATGCTAGTGCTAACACTGCTACGACACTGGTGGCGGAGAGAAAAGTGGATTCATATTTGTATTTTTTTTTAAACTGCAAATGCAGGCAAAATTGCATGATACAGCCTTGCCTCTTTTATTAGCCTTCATTGCACAGTTCAACTTCTACAATGAGCATCTTTTAAAGTGTAACATTAAAAAATACCTTCAATGAAGGTACCACAAAAGCGCCTACATTTACATCAATCAGTGCCAGTGCAACTAGCAATAAGATATAGCGTCCATTTGAACACAAAGCGCAGTGTGTTTAAGGAAAGCAGGAGCCAATAAAGTCTCTCTCTCTCTCTCCCTCTGATTGCTTGATGGGTGTTACTATCTAATTAGTCCCCTGTTTCACACCCTTCAGTAAAGGACACTCTTTCTCCTCTCTGCATCCGCTGCACTAATTAGCCACACTGATCCGTCCTCCCTCTCTCTCTCTCTCTTAATTAAGACTGGGCTCTCCTATGGAGGCGCTAGCTGGGTGTAATATTACAGTTCGGAGACAATAGGCCAGTCCTGAGTGCTGCACTCCTCTACAGGACCTGCAGGAAGCCTTTGAGTGAGCTGCTGGGCGATACCCACATCTACAGCAGGATTACAATAGCATTAGAGCATCCACAGGGACAACAGAGCCGAATCCGATTAATGAAGCGGATTGAGTAATCAAGTGATGGATACCTAAAGAGGCAGTGGGGATGGGAGGGTCTGTTTTAGGCCACGCTAAGCTCAGAATAATCGGGCAATATTAAAAGCTGCAGAGATTTTTTCCCCTAATTTATCAGCTTTAACCTTGATTTTGAATATTAAATCAGAAGGGTTTTGGATGTTTAGGACGTGCTGGTAAACTCAACAAAGAGCAAATTTGTGGTTTAAGGTTTGGTTGGATACAAATTTAAAGTTTTTGCTGTTTAATTTTAGAGTCAACCTTAAATAAAAAGCATCTTTTTCACTTTGTTCATTAAAACAATCAAAGAAGAACAAACAATTAAAACAAAAACAATTACCGAAAGTGTGGAGTTCAGAATTAAATCAATCATATTTGTGTCTGTACGCAGAAGTGCAGGCTTTTGTCATTTCTTTACACTGAAACCATTTGAAAAAAGATGGAGGTGTTGATGAAATGTAAATGTATTACAGTACATATTTAACCTTCATGTTATGTTTACATTTATTAACATCTTTTATGACTGGGTTCAATATAACCTCAGCACTTTAAACCTTTAGAAAACAGTTCAAATAAAAAATGCATCTGTCAGTTTGTGTGTCAGGTACTTTATGTTTCTTTGCTGATTACCTAAATAGTGCTTTAAATAGATCATACATGTAATGATGCCTCCACGGCACCGTAAATATCCAAGTTCTCATGGAAAATATGCCCCTCCCCATGTCATGTGAACTATTGATGGTTCTCACACTCCTACAGGTATGAGTATGTTCAGTTATGGTCCTACAGCAGAGAGAAGTTTTTTGAAGATTATGAAACTGCATATTACTGTGCATTCAACATCATCCAAAATGAAAACAGAAACATTATGATATTTCTTATATGTTTTATACATGTAAAAAAGCCTGGGGTCAAATTCACCCCAAAGAACACAGACGCATACAGAATGTGTATGAGACACTAAAAACTACAATTAATTGTAAAACCTGTGTATATTGTAATAGTCCAATTAATTGTGTTCATTTTATTTTTACCCAGCTGTTGCCATTAAAAATTAGGAAAATGTATTATGAAGCGAAAATGACGCCAGTTATCTACGTTGAGTGGGTTCAAATGGACCCTAAACATTAATAGGCAGCTCAACTATATAACTAACTACACATAATTACTTAATTACATTTAAGGAGTAGCTACTGACAATCTCAGGTCTTCTTGGAGTTAAAACCGGTGACAATTTTGACACTGGTCAAACTCCTGTGTTTTTAAATAGCGAATAATGCCCATAAACCAACGGAAGAATGAATTCACCAGTATATCTTTGCTTCAAGTACATCAGAATATTGTGGAGAGCCTTTAGCAAACCAGGCATTCAGGCACTCTAACATGCCAAATTTAAACACACAGCCAGCTTTGTGAAAGTCACAATTTATTCAAACTAATATTCAGAGTGACATCCATGCAACCACATGCTGCAAACCACCTCCACTGTCAAATTAGTCTGTCAAATGAGGAAAGATTAAGCTGCCTGTCATTGGGCCATCTGAGGTAAAACATGAGACACATTGACTCGCTATGTTTTCATTAAACAGAAACCTGTGGTGGGAGAACAGAGTGGGAGTCAGAAGAACGAGAGAGAGAGAGTGAGTGAGTGAAAGAAAAAGAGTGAGAGAGAGAGAGAGAGAGAGAGAGTGTGAGAGTGAGTGAGTGAGTGAGAGTGTGATAAAGTGAGTGAAAGAGAAAGAGTGAGTGAAAGAGATGATTCACATAAGAAATGAATAGAAACTACAGCAAGGTCATTTGCCTGCCAACCTACTAATCTAGGATGAGTGTGAATCCATTTTAAATTCTCTCTTTTATACACATACACATGGTCATCCATGTCTTACTGCAGATTGGGGATGATACAATTAATCGCCATTTTCCAAATTTTCAAAAGAACAATATTATGTAAATCCCTGCTAATGAATATTCCCCCTACTGAAACAGATTTCACAATTAAATGGTTAACTTTCTATTTATAATTCTCTCAGCCACTGAATCTTTTCAAACTGCAACTAAAGCAACATCATTGGACAGCTCAACACTTGGAGGACAACCCTAACTGGCAATTCTCTTCAAAGGTGGACAGTAACGAAGTACATTTACTTGAGTACTATACTTAAGTACAGTTTTTGAGTATCTGTACTTCACTTGAGTAGGGTTTTTTTTGGAAACTTATAACTTTTACTTCACTACATTTGAAAGACAAAACCATACTTTTCACTTCACTACATTTCTGTCAAGGTTCTCGTTACTCGTTACCTTCAGTTCTGAAAGTGGGTGTTACTGTCTCACTTTTCTAAAACGTGATTGGTCTTTTAGCAGGTGATCAGAAATCACTAGTAGTGTTACGTCACGTCCGCAGGCTGTAACACTGCAATGCCAGACAGGCAGCAGTTAGCTCACGCAACTTTGAGAACCAGCTTCTTCTTAAGATAAATAAGGACCAAGGGTGGACATATAACAAATAACAAATATTGTTGCGGTGTGTGGTTTAAGTGCCTTAAATAAACTGGCGGGCCAGGTAATTTTGGGCCAGCGAGGAATCCCGCCACCCTCCCCCCAGAACGACGGCGAGAGGGGCCGGTCTCGGTTCAAAATGCCCGGGCCGATTTTTTGTCCCAGTCCAGTCCTGGTACCGCCCCAAACATAATCACCAATCCATTCGGGCCACCCCAAATGACAGACATTTGTTTTGATGTCAATCAGTCTATTTGTCTGCTTGTAATGCTGTTTTATTGTCACTGTTATAGACCTGTGATGTAAAGTTGGCTGGATGTGTTTCCATTCCAGCTGCATTTACAGCGGTTCAGTTGTCAGCTTCGTTCAGATATATAGTACATACACAGGCCTTTTGTGTAGGTGTGTAGTGTACAATTAGTAACAAAATACTTGTTTTCTTTATCAGTTCGGGATGTGTTTCATTCTGTAACATTCTACCTTATTCCTTATGCTACATCTTACATTTACGGCATTTAGTTGACGCCCTTATCCAGAGCGCCGTACATCAGTGCTCAAGTAGTCTACATCTGTTTCTTACACTCGTAAGCTAAACTCAAAATCATCGTCTAGTATTCAACCAAGTTACTGCATGCTCGGTACACCTAAACGCTCAGTGCTCTTAAACAACACCTGTCAAACAATATCTACACAACACATGACAAAGAAAAGTCTTCTACAAGCAAGTTAGATGCATTAGGTATTGTATGTGTGGTGGCAATAAATCAACAATGCAGTGAAATATGTAATTTTAATACTTAAATATTTTTGGAAGCAAGCACTTCAGTACTTTAACTTAAGTGAAATTTGACTGTATGACTTTCACTTGTATTGGAGTAACATTTGACTAGTGGTATCTGTACTTTAACTTAAGTAATGAAGTTAGGTACTTTTGTCTGCCTCTGATTCTCTTACATCAGCTAACAGACACACAAGCAGGTTAGCATCACATTGTGCAATGGGGGGGCAGCAAGGGCCCATCCTACCTACCCAAAGAAAGCAAAGGCAATTGTGCTCTCTTAGACTATCTATAGCCACAGATGGCTACAGCACCGCCATGGAACACACTCTCCCAATGATACGGCCAACACTTAGACAGTTGCGTCACTCAAGATCGCTACAACTTTCATTTCTTTTTTGAAACTTGAATCAATGTGTCTGCTGAAATATGTCCAGGGTTAGCTTTTAAGATTTAGTTCTCCTGCTGGCCTGTCCATCACAGCCATCATAGACTAAGTAGCTAGACACCAAGCCGTGAAGCATCAAACCCATCACACTGACCGTTCATCTAGGCCTTCTGCTGTCACTGCGGCTCAGTGCTGTACCCGCAGCCAGAGTTCTCACCTTCAAGCATTGAAACTGACATCATCATACCATCTCACATTCGCAGAATTGCCTCGAAAACTTACTAAGTTGGGGGACTGAGATAGGAATTTCTGTTTAAAATGCTTGTGCAAGTACTGTGTGAATGAATTACACAAACATTTCAAAACCATCTGACATGATTTCTGATGAATACCGAGAACAGGTTCTAAAGAAACCTCATACCTCAGAGTAAGCCAAATGTCTTAGAGTGGTCTTAATGGCATTTCCGTAACCTTGCTGAAAGAAAATCTTGAATTGCTTATGAATGGAGCAATTTTCTTTTAAGATACTACTCAATGTACTGACATACTCATGACCACCAGCAGGGTAAAACATTTGAATGTCATGTTTGAATTTCTTTTCATATACACGAACAAACCCACTTGTCTAGTCAATTATCAACATCTTGGCATATGGAGATAAAATCTATCGACACAACCAATTTCAGTAAAAATCAAAGGTGACCAAGAAGTGCATAACATGTGCATGAGCAAAATAGAGACCTAAACTGAAACAAACAACATGGTGGCAGTGAGAAATTATTTCCCAGTTTAGACAAACAGCAGTAAAAATGTTTTGTCATAATTGTCAGATTATGCAACTTACAAACAGTGCATAGCACAGTAACACAGTCCTCTTTAGCTAAGTCTCCTGCTATGTAGTCAGTTGTAAGGCAATGTTACTCCAGGTTGCTATGAAGGGAGTGAATGTTAAAAACATAGCAAGAATTGTTAAGGGCTGATTCATCTCTAGCCCAAGCTACAGAATCACACAGCCTATCTGTGATTCTGTGAGTTCTAGTGTCAATACTTTGTATCGACAGTAGAGGTGTGCATTTTCACTGGCCTCACGATTCGATTCGATTACGATTATCATGTCAACGATTCGATTCAATATCTTGATGTATCCCATCCATTTTTTACATTACTTTACACTGTTACGTTTTCAAATACAAGCAGCGAGATGTAAGCTCCCATTTTTATCCAACAAAACCGGAAAATGTAAAACAAAAATTGTGAACATTACACTAAACTGTAAACAGAAATAAAGAATATAGACATAGCTCATCAAAATGTAAACAGAAATAGTGCCCATAACATTAAATTATAACCAAAGTAAATAGTATAGGCCTGGCCTACATGGTATTAGTGTTTTACTGGTCCTTTACCATTTTTTTCTATGTATTTCCCGCCTCTTTACTGAATGCACCCAATTCAGTTCATTAGGCCTTCAAGAGCATCTGGACTGAAGAAGCCTTCACCCTTCCGTCTTCATAGCTGAAATAGTTAGAGATATTGCTTGGGCTGCAGCAGGTTGCCATCACTGTATTCCATATGAAATCCCACAGAAAGAAATTCTCTCTTCAGTTTTCAGGCAGTTCATGGTAAATGGCTCTCACTCCTGTGGAAACTGAAACATGCAGAGCATTCAACCCTCCCAGCCACACTACACACGTTCTCAACCCCCTTACATCATTTCTGCCACCCTTGTGTGCTCCATACATGCTGAGTCACACGTCACTGATTTAGCATGACCACGAAGGTCTCGTGTCCTGGAGAGAGCAACCGCACAGTCCAGGCGTGAACACAACATAGCAGTATGCCGAACACCATCAGCCACAGCCTGATGGGCTTGAAGGTGAAACAATCAATTATTCGGAGCGGTCAATATTTCACGTGAGGGCAGGGAGGTTGAGGGAGTTATGGGGGTGTACTAGTAGGGCTTGGGGGGTAAAAGGGTAGGGGGGTGTCAGAGCAGGCCCAAATGCCTTCAGGGCAAGGCCGCGGAAATTGTCCACAATGCAAGTCTGAGCACAATGATCCTGATTTAAAATGACCAGTCAATGTGGATCCAAAGCTTCAAAGGGGAGGTTTGAATTGTTACTCGGCAGGATGACGGATGATTTGCCGCATTCTCTCTCTCTCTCTCTCTCCTTCACCATCTCTCTCTTCCATTTTCTCCTTTTCCATTTTCTCCTATTCCATCACTTTCTCGCTCTGCTGCTCTCGCTCTCCTCTTTGTCTCTGAGAAGCCCTGTCTCCCCTTCTCCCTATTTCTGCTCATTTCTTGTTTTGTTTTCTATTCCCTTCTCCCCTCTTCTCTCCACCACCGCACAGACGTTGGATGACGCCATCATCCCAGCAAAATTTTCATGTCCAACAGTACTTATTATAAAGGGCCGCCACATATTTGTCATTGTACTCCAATTAATCAGACAGAGCAGAAAGAAAAATAAATCGTCTAGCAGGAGAAAAAAGGAACGGAGAAAAATATTCCCTCTCTCCTCCACGTCAGCCTGCCACACACAACTGCTCTTCTTAATGGCATCAATTTTTCCAACTTGCATTTTATACCTCAAATTACGATATGAATTGCCTTGTGCCGCATGCAACTTGATGTCGCTAGAATTGGACTATTCGTCTTTTTAGGCGTCGCCCATCAAATGAGTTGCACGCTCAGAAATTGGTTCCACAGGTGCACAAACAGAGACAAAGTGAGCTCTGGGACTGCTGAATGAGAAATATCTCAAAGTAGGGCGGTCTGCTCTAACATTCCATGACAGCAGGAGTTATCGGTGAAAGATAATGCACTGCAAAAGTGCATCACCCAGTGATGTCACAGTAAACGCACAGCTGATTTGATACAAAAAAAAACGAGAAACAGATGAAAACAGAATTTTGCAAGGTTTTCAAAAGATTTTAGCATCATCTTCATCCTCCCATCCACCAACCTTCCTCATCGTATATTTCTCACGTCTATGGTCATGAGAATGATCACCATGACAAGCTATAACCGCCTCCCAACCAAAGATCTATCAACCCACCCATATAAGTCATGACCTTGGCATAGAAAGTGGGGGTGGTCATGAGGAGATGTTCTTGATAATGGTAGAATTTGAGCAATTGTCTTTATAGGTGTGCTCAGAAATTGGTTCCAAAAGGTACACAGAGACAGAGTGAGCTGCAGGAGAATTGGAAATCTCAAAGCACAAGCCTGTGCTTAACATTCGATGACGACATTTTCAGAAGCTCAGTCAGCAGAGACATGCCTAGGTCCCGGCTATTGCCCCAAAATATTTTTAATATCCTTGGATCTTTTCGGAGATTAAAAAAAAAATATATATATTCATCACACCTTATATAAATGCATAAATGATGTATGATAGGCTGCTGCACCCACAGCTTAAAATATAATTCCACAGCTGTGCATGGGCTCAACTCCAGTTGTATGTAGGCGTCGCACATAATCACTTTATCAAATGGATTAGAACAAAATGAAAAATGCCTAATTCTATCACTCTCTGTTTATTGTTTACAAGGCTTGAGATGGGCTTGCTTGTTTTCTTGGCCTACTTAATAAAGATAGTAGATAATATATAGTATAGTTCCGTGTTTCCCTGTCCTTCACCAGGGGAGCCACAGCACTGCACATTTCTCATGGCTTTCTAAACTAACAAACCTGACCTAACTAAACATCTCATTAGCAGAATGACTGATGAGTTTACCACAGGCATCTAAAATGTGCAAGCTGTATGTGTCCCAGAGCAGAACTGGGAATCGCTAACAAAGCTTTTGCTCTATAATCATTTTTTAGTTGTTTTGCTTTCTGGTTTTCAAACAAGGCCCTCACAAACATGGAAGAGAGACTAGCAGCTGGAGTCCCCAATCTCATGGATTTTGCATATTTCAATAATCAAGACAAATCCAAATAACAGTTGGCTGGATAAAACTGCCCAACTACCTTTCAGGACGTTAAAAACACTGCTTTGCAAACAGGCAGATGTGCTATGCTGTCAAAGTATTTCGGAAAATGTTTCATAATTGTATTATACGCTGTTATTTAAGGATTTACTTAAAACGTTTTGCTATTTTTAAAAGTAGTGAGTCTCAATAACCCAACCAGAGCCAGAGCTGTGGATGGGCTCACCCCCCTCAGTCATGCCCCTGCCAGCAACAGTTTGCGGAAGACGGTTCTGCAGGGCTGTCAAAACAGGGATTTGGCAGCACTCTGTACTCCACTATCTCCTTTAAACTTCTTTAGTAGAGGCTTCCCACAGTTGCTGCCCTTGTTAGTTCTGTCAGTGCAATCCCAGTGGCAACAAGAGCCTTTTCCACAACCATGATGGGTAATAAAACCCACCCACCCATAAGCTATGAACAACTCCATGTTTAGTATTTTACCTTGGCCTGGAAAGCGGTGAGAAGTTGATGTTTTGTGCTGATCTGAGAGTAGTCCTTCAGTTTCTTGGAAGCCGGGGAAGCTTATCCTGGAACATTGTGAAAGGGCAACGTCTACCTGAAGCCAAAATGGCCGCCAGCAATGGATCACAGCGAGAGGGTTGCTGTGTCAGGAACAAGACAGCAGCCCTCCCACTAGATGATCTGTGGAAGAAACCAGACTGAAGGGCATTTAAGGGCCTCTCGCTGTGAAGGTGCTAGGAAAAAGAAGGCCTTGCTGTCTTTGTCAAGAGACAGAAATGCTAGAGTATATTCTCATCTTTTCAGGCTCTGCACTGTTTCCATTCCAGAGGCTAAGAAATTAAGAGTAAATCAAAGAAAAGGTAGAGCTAATAAGCCGACTTCAGCACTGTGCCATTATTGAATCAGTGTGGAGGTCTTTCTTCTGTCATATAATGTTTTTAATCCTTCATTATTCCATTTGTATTATGCAGTCTCCTTAAGCCCAGCATGTAACAATGCTAAGATCGTAATCTTTCACAGTTGCGCATATCTATCGACGATTATGGAGCGGTGGCTACAAACACGGACTACAAAATAAGCTAATCTCTCCCCCTCTCCTCTCTTTTTCCTCTCTGCCTCTTGCTCTCCGCCACCTCATCCAGCCGTGCACTTCATTTAGACCACTACTCCTACAAGGCTTAACCAGCATCAACAATTACAGCAGGGGCATTAGCTGGCTGACACAGAGAAAAGCAGGGAAAGCAAACAGAGTGTATGTATGTGCCCTCTCAGAGTGTAATGCCTTTAAGTCATTTCTGCCCTCGTTCTCTAGGAGCGGGGAGGTTGATAGGATTATTTGAGAGACTGCAGTGGATTAGTATCGGGGAAAGTCTGAAGGGAGGCGAAGGAACACCTGGCCCACGCGTCTGCCTCCAACAACAACAAAAAAAAAAAAAAACGTTCAAGCTCACTGCCACAGAAACACTACTAATCACTCCTGAGGATGCTCTCAAAGAAGTCTAAACCTATCCATGTAACGCAAAAGGATTTGTCTTCATTAGCTAAGTACCCCAAATAGCAAGGGTAATGTGGAGTTTAGACGAGTTTAGGAACTCGCTTAATGGTTGGAAAGGTAAATGCATAAGCTTCTGTGACTACTACTCCATGGATTGCCAAGCAAAACAAGATAAATGTACCAACATACGACTCATGAGCACACCAGCTGCACTATAATGCTACGGCAGCTAGACAGGTGTACAGGTAACCTTCCAGGGTACTCCATGGCGTACACGCATTGAAATGTTCTAATGTTCTGACTAAGTTAAATGAAATTAAAATGAATGTTTAAATTAAAACATTTCTGATTTATTTTGATTCTCACTTCCTCCGGGATCAATAAAGTTTTCTGATTCTGATTCAGCTCAATGTCTAAAGACATTGAAACTTGAAGGCCAGACTGACTGTCTTTAATCAACACAGAATGTAATTAGGATGCAAATTAAATGTAGAATGCAAGTGATTCTGTATTGTAAATCATATGTATTGCAGGAATCTTGACTTGTTAGAGAAAGCTTGTCTTTTCCATACTTCCAACAGTATGAGCTTAAGGACACTAGACAAAAGATGTATTAAACGGTGGCAGGACTGTTAATTCATAGTAATAAACAGGTGGGAATGCAAAACAGCAGAAATGAAAAACATAATTATACATTGTATTGATTGGCTTCAAACTCCAATTAAGTCATTTGTGTCTTTTTTATCTTCTTCTGCATAGAGTCAGTTAACGCGGCGCCATTCCGTCTTTTCTACGAAGCACAATACCTGTCGCCGTGTCAGTCCCCCTCCTCTCTCCGGAGTCTCTTATCAGTTTGAGCGCCCTCCGTATGTGGCAGGTGCCATAGTCGCAAAAACACTTAGCCACTTCACTCTCTGCTGAGATAGAGCCATTCAGTCTCCCATCCTGTCATTTAGCAACATACAATCACACCATTAAGGCATGACTGCTAGCTTTTGTGCGCTGATTGCAAGTGTCTCATTCTAATTTACTAATGACACAAAAATGTACTGCTTTCATTATGTTCCTTTATGAACATTTCCATAGGCCTTGTGTGATAAGTCACCAAATACATGGCAGCTGGTTCAATCATGCTAATAAGCATAAAAGAGGCATGTGTTTTAAGACTGAATTGCATCACTCAAGCATTTGTATGGGACACAGGGAAGCGAAAGTCTGCTTTTTCTCTGCCGACATCAAAGATTGCATTGATTCTCCCTCACCAGAAATGGAAGTTATTTAAACTTGGTGAAGAACCGGGAATATTCCTGCAGAGTCTGGTGAACAAGCTCCAGGAGAGTTAGCAGGTCATGACTCCCTCTATTTACGGCTTTATTTGATTTCAGACAACCGCCCCATACGATCTTTTCCCTGGACCGCGCTCCTCGATGAAAAATACCTGAGTTGAAAACGGTTCAGTTTATGTAAGCCTGCCTGCTGTTCCCTCTGTGATCTGAGCTGGAACGTTCTATGACGCATGACTCATCTGTAGGTAGTCCTGCGGGGACAATGCTTTAGCAGGCCTCTGAAGCTTACCTGGACCACCATCGTCCACAGAAGGGGAACTGGAGGACAGCAAGGTCTGCGGAAAGAAGTCAAGCTTGTCATCTCGGTTCATAAAGTCTTATTTCAGCTGTCATTACAACTGAACACACTGTTACACTGCCAACCTATTAATTCCACTACTTCACAAAGACTGAGCAGCCTGAAGTTTTGGTTAGAGAAACCCCACATTTATTTATTTCTTTTATCTCTTGTAAATGTAACAGTCAGTAATACTTGAGTAAAGTACAATTTCCAAAATGGTGCTTGTAGAGCAAGAAAGCGTAAGTATTTCCCACTTCAGGCATATAAGGAAGAAATGCACTATTGGCCCCTTTACAAATCCAGACATCTGAAAAGCATGGCAGAACTTTTCTCCCCCAATATCTGAGGATTTCAGGCCAAACTCGGACCTGTTGTGGTGCTTCAATTGGTAGCATCTTAGCTAATGTTAGCTAATGTTCACTTAGTTAGTGGTGCAAAGTGCCTGAAGCAGGCTCACTTCTAACTGATGCTAAAATGGCTCATGTTTAGAGAGGCAGTTCTCAAACTGTTTCAATAAAAGGCCTCCTCTGTGGATAGTGTAACTGTGCAGCATTCTGCATAGCTTTTTCTAAAGCACTTCCCGTGTCAGAGTATCCCTGCATGTGAGACCACCAACTGGTGAGCTCCCACACCACCAATTACCACTAAGGAAACATATAGGTTTTTTTTAACCACTAAAGAAAAATATGGGTTTTTAAACTTTCTATTTAAACTAATGAAATACAGGCTGTGTAACTACTAACACTCTATATAAGTCTAGGCCAGTTATAAGTGACACACACACACACGTCACACACTAGAATGTATTCTATTGACAGTACAGCTAATATTTCCTTCTCTTCAGCAAGTGCTCTTGGCCTTCACTAAAATGGCGGCTCAAGGCCTGTCTCAGGCTGTTATTGTTATTTGAGGATGCAGAAGCTTCTATATTACTCCCTGCTCAATGCCTCTCGCCTTTGGCTCGCCTCCCCTCTGACACTTCACAGTGGGGGAGACTGGAATAGACCTTAAGGGCCAGAAAATCAAGCTCTGCCTTCAGCTGAGAGCAGACATTTGTTCTCTGTCACTAAACATCAAAGCAAAAGGCAGACTCTCATCCGCACAAGCCGCTTCCCGTCAACTACGGCCGAGGCGGAGAGAGATTAGGTCAGAGTGGACGCAGCGCAGCCTGCTCCGGTGGTGCTACAGCAGCATGGCCCACTGGCTTGGGTAATGGACATAATCAGAGGGGGTTTAGGTTCAAATGGCAGGTGTGGTTGACTGCATCTCCCCATTTATTTCAACACACCACCTGCTCTCCCAAGCACCTGCCGAGCACACGGTGACTCTGGATGAAAGAGTTCGCTAAATGGCTGATCCAAACAGAGATATCACCTGCAAAAGCTTCTTACAGAAGAGACTTTAAAGTGGGGATCATTACTTTCCTCAGTGGCGTAAGCCTATTAAAGTCGTCTTAAATCATAACGTATTTAAAGCTGTACTTTGAACTTTTTATAAACAGCATAAATCATGTTTCATGGAATTAATAACAGTCATTCCACATTTATGCCATGCGTGCACAAAAAGAACTTTTCAGGATCTGACGCCTTTTATCTGCGATGCGAGAGGAGAAGGTCAGTTGGCTCCACCAAAGCGATGGGCCTCGCTTGATTTTATGCCTCATGCTCTGAATGTGATTTTTCAGAGATGAGTTTCCTTTTTCTCTTTTTTTGCCCAAGACGCTTTGGGTACCAACCAGCACAACCTATTCCCAATTACTGTCTCCTCTCCAAGGCTCCTCTGTTGCATGATGAAAAACAACCTTGGGACGGCTAATCTTGCTAGTTCTAGCTTGGTTACTTCATCAATCATTGTGGCTAAAAACTTGTCATTGCTGTGTAAAACAGGGCCTTGGCAAAATGCTACAACAAAAACAGAACTCCATAAAACAAAAAAGATGAGACGCCACAAACAAACTTTTTTTGGATCCGGTGTCAATCTTTGGCTTAAAGCTGCTCACTACTGTTGACTATGCACTGTTTCTGTACAACAACTGAATTCCTTTCTACCTGTATGTAGAACAGGTGAGAACTCTCAAACACGACATATTTTTAGAAATTATATAATTCTACAATACAAGGATGCTTAATAGAGACTTTCAAAACACAAATACTCTGGCTTGGCGAAAAGCCTTTTTTTCCCACATGCACACTATAATTTAGTTCTACAATTTGTAATTTTCTCCCCAGAACTGTATTTTGATATTTCAGTAACAATACATTGGTATATATGACTGTGAGACATTTTTACCAGCTTCTACCGGCTCAACTGAACAAGAACATAAAACAAGACTGATGAAAGGAGTAGGTCTCCCAATATCAAACCATATTTATTCACACGACCAGGGGCTGCTCTTCATGCCAGTAAAGTGCAGACAACTACGGCCATTACACAGCACACAATGGCTTTCAGTTCAGCCAGCCCTCGGCAGGCAGAGCAACAAAGAAAAAAAAACCCCTGAACCATCTATCGGAACACTGCACACACAGATTGAGAGCACTGCAATGCAATGTATTTGGGGTACAGCAGGTCAGTATCACAGCTGAGATATAAATATCACTGGTATTTCACCTGCACAATATGCCAGAACGTAACACCACCATGCTGCACTCTCAAAAAACTTCCTGTGCAGCCTAGCCTGAAAAACAGCAATTTGCATCATGTGGAAGGGCTGGATCAGGAGGGCAGTATCAGCAGGTTCAACTAGCCCTAGAGGCCAAAAAGGAGAAAGCCTTTCTTGTACCATAATCATGTCTATATTGACTTAAATTCATTGGGGTCAGTTATTATTCCTCATCTCTTGACTTTCACATCATTCCTTACTGGTTACTGGGCCTTGGCTTAGCCGCTGTCATGAGGAAAGCATTTCTTTGTTTTCATGTGTGGCCATTCACATGACGTTTATGTGAAATTTAACTGGCTCATATTTTTATGCTTAAGGGGAGTTCTCATGAAGGGAAAAAACAGCAAGGTCCAGGGTGTGTACTTCCAGGGGTTGATGCATTTCTGAAAAGATCTTGCTGAAATTTGCAGGTACTAATGTTAACGACCTCTCCAAGTCTTATTATTATTACCTCCATAGACTGGATGAGTACCTGAATCAATAAGTCTGCACAGATACTTTTTAGTCATAAAGCTCTTTATTGCTTTACAAAATGGCAGTTGATTGAGACTAGGATGAGCATGGGTACTTCAGAACTAGGTCACATGAACTAGGTCAATACTGAAAACGCTTTTCAGGTATTTATTATACCGTATTTTTCACCTGTGTTCCCCTGCTCTTCATAAAACTCGCTTTTTGAGTTCTGTTATGGTAAATTCCAGTTGTGTTGGTTTTTGTTGAACATGTTTATTTTCCACTTTGTTTATGTGGTGCTGCTATTCTTGGTATCCTTCAGGCCATCTTGTGTTTTTGTAGTTTCTTTTTTCATGTACCCTGGATCCCTGGTTTTTGTCTGTGTGTTTGTTACTTGTTCTTCAGCATTAAAGCTTTTGGATCCTGCGATTACATACTGCTTGCCTTAACATTGCATAAGTCAGTGTGAGGCCAATTGTAGAGGTAGCCTCTACAAAAACCTACAAGCTTACTCTGGAATTTACAAAATATTTCCTTGGCTATTTTTGAAAATCAAGACATATTTTCAAATGTACACCTCTGTTTGCTGCTAAATTTTCCTTTATACTACCGGCTAAGACCAGCACACATGTACTGTTTGGGTTGAAGTGTAGGAACAACAGTTCAATATCAGATATAGCTCTTGTACATCTTCTGCTTCAGCTTCTTCGCTCCCGAAAGTGGTTAAATAAATGTCCCTTCATCAATTATAACAGATACTCAAATGTCAAATAGAAGGCCTACATTGTTGACAAAAATCTGCTTGTGTAATTACTTTACAAAAGGAATCACTGGGGACTACTGGGTTTGTTTTAAATCATATGAACTTTCACTTCTCCTTGAGGCAGCCTGAACCAGACACAAAGGGCTAGGCAAAGCTGACACTTCAAAAGTGGCTCTGGTGGGGTGCAGGACCCTGTGATCCTCAGCCCCGTCTGACAGCTCAGTGTGCGATTAAAGCTGAGATTGTCTGGTGCTGAAGCAAATTAAGTCTAGGGTACACCCCTCCAAGACCTATCCTACACTCTGATGTGCTTCTTTCATATGGTCTTTTGCTATCTTTTTATTTTAGAAGGGTCAGAAGTGCTCTCTTACTCCCCATTACCACCTCATTTTTTTTCTTTAATACTGTAATTTGTCCTATCAGCCCACCTCCACTCTCACCAGCATGCTTTCCCGCCTCCTGTTTCTGCATTGGTAAGACTCCCATTAACTCCAGACATGTTAAACAGAGCTGCTTGAACATGTCTGTCATTGTTAAAAGTTTAAAAAAATGCTAACAGTCTGCTATGAACGTCTCACCCTCAGACAGGATAAGGAGAAGTTAGAAAAAGAGAAGAACTTGAAAAAAAAGATGCTGAAGACAGGGGCACTATTATCAGGAGGTGGAATAATGACAAGGGTTGACAGCAGATCAGCTGGATTCCTGATTTAAATTCAACTTTTGTTCATAGTTTGGCGCTTTATTTTCAACTGCCATATTCATTAAAATGAAGGGTTAGGAGGTCTAGACCTCGGCACAGACTCTGGCAGGTTCGGGCAAGGAGTGGAAGGCTAATAAATAAACATAACCCTACTGCATAAATATTAACTTATATTATTTAGCATTTGTCTGCATAGAAGAACATCCACTGATCGCTTTTTGAAGAGACAAACAATAGACAGCTTTTGCCTGCTGTTGAATAGGATGCGGTAAATTGTGGCTGGAGTCTGGTGAAAAGTATACTTTTCGGCTGGGAGGTGAATTATAACAATGCACAGTAGGTCTACTGATAGAAACCACGATGAGTAAATAAGGACCAAAAACAAGGCTTCAAGTTAGGGCCATAGTACCATGAACATAGTAGAAATAACACGTCAATTTCCTCTTTACAAAAAGGTTCTTGAGGATATTGAGTTGAGATTATCCTTAGTGTAAATGTAAAGTGTCCATTTGAACAGCACATAGTTCTTTCTCTGCATTTAACCCACTCACCAAGTGAAGCAGTGGGCAGCCAGGAACACAGCACCCGGGGAGCAGAGTGTGGGGACGGTTCCTTGCTCAAGGGTACCTCAGTGGTGCCACTAGAAGTCCTGTGATTCAAACACACAACCTTCCAATCACAGGAGCAACCCCCTAACCATTAGGCCACCAGCTGCCCTATTTAATTTTATGAACGTTTGCTCATACTAACAAATAATTCCTACCATTTGAGAAGCTTTCCGTGATGCTAGCTCCACACCTGACTAAAGAACTCACTGTTTTGACAGTTGCTGGTACAAGAGATTCGATTATGATTTCCTCACAGCCAAAGCTCACATTATGTTGGTTCAATGGATACGTGACACATGTTTGAATAAAAATGTAAATACAGAGCAAATAAAACGTTTGTGGCAGCAGAAAAATTGTATTGGGTATGACTGCAAAATTTGGAATCATGTTAGGTGTGTAAAGGCCTGGATTGGTTTAGACCAGGGGTGTCCAAACCTGTTCAGAAAGGGCCGCTGTGGGTGCAGGTTTTCGTTCCAACCAAGCAGGAGGCACACCTGATTCCACCTCTGTAATCAGTTGGTCTTG
>JBBPCY010081112.1:0-25887 GCA_037974405.1 Brachyalestes nurse
AACAAGAATAAACAACTGTCTCCACAAAAATGGCTGGGAAAATTAACCAGTTCCCAGTCAGAAAAAAAACTTAAAAGTTGGTGCACCCCTCTGCAATACCTCTGCGCCCCCTCAGTTTGGGAACCACTGTACTAGACTAACCATAATAGTGGATGCTGATGAGGACTCACATGGGTTTTTTTTCTTCTTGGTGGACAGTGTGTCAACAAGTTAGTATGTCACAGAAAATTTTTCTTTCTGTAACTAGCAAACGTCCATTAGAAGAGTTTGCAATAAAGTCAATCTCTGCCTTCTCAGATCCTTAACAACACATCTCTTTCTTCTCTTTCTCTCATTCGTCATTCATCCTGTGATTACCCGGAGAAGCCAGACTGCTCCATAAGCTCAGACCACAGTGGGGGATCTCACCAGCAGGGCTAGTTTTATTAAAGATGTCTGTAGTGCTCATAGGAGTAAGTAGGTATAAAAGGTAGCTAAAGGGACACTTCTTATGGTTGGTTCTCCTTTCTAACAGAGATAGGACAGCCTAGTCGAGTAGTAAGTTATACTGCTCTGTAACGATGCTTTAGGCTTGACATTGTCGAGTCACTGATCACATTATGACACTAACAAAATGAGAACAGAAAAAAGGAGGAACCTGGTGGGTCATTGCACTGTACTTCAAGAATGAAACCTGTTCTGTCACTTGCAAAATATACAAGTCCATCCTGAAATACAAGAAAAGTATGTGTCATGTGCACTCATCTGAAAATGCATCTTCTAACACTATCCAAGGAAAGATCCAAATCCTCTTAGCCGCTTCACCAAATGGTCTACTGTAACAGAAAAAGACTGCTACAAATCACAGATCTGCTGCTGACAGCCGTAGGTCTGGAGGGGCTATTAGTGTTTCACTCCAACAGAAATGTTGCTCTGTAAGACACAAGGTGGGGGCTTGTGCGTCTGTATCAACACTGAATGATGTGTGAACGCCGTGCAAGTCTCTAGTTACTGCTCATTCTTGCAGGGGTTATCAGATGTAGACCATTTTATTTTTATTTACCATGTGAATTCACCACCATGCTTACACCATTTCATCCTGTCCTAATGCAAAAACAGACTAGGCAAACTTCACAAAGTCATCAATAAGCGCAAAATGGACTGTTTATTATCACTGGAGATTTCAACCAAACAAATCTCAAGTCAGTACTTCCTAAATTCCATCAATATGTGCAATGAGGAGGGCTAACAAGATGGATTGTGTTTACAGAAACATTTCTGGTGAGGAACCAAGTTGAGTGCCACCCCCACCTCAGTTGCTGAGACCACATCTTTGTTATGCTTATCCCAGGATACAGAACACTTGACAGATGTGCAAAGCCTGCTCTAAAGCAGACAAAATCCTCACCCCCAGGAGTCATCTCTGTGTTCCAGGACTGTTCTGAGAACGCTGACAAACATATTTAGGAAAGCTGCAACCCAGAGTGGCTCTTCACTGATGTCATTAGACTCTACCAACATTAGCAATTTCACTGATGTCATTATGTCTCCAATGTACATTTCCAACATTATGTCTCTATCACCACATGCCATGAATGACTACAGAGGTGCACATGCGGCAAAAACCCTGAGACACTGCCCACAGGTGAGGCAACAAAACTGCCCTGAGAACAACAAGGGCCCCCCTGTCCTGGGCCATCAGAGCAGCGAAGCACACATTCCTAGAAAATCCATGGCCACTTCGAGGACAGTGGGGACACACAGTGCATGTAGCAGGCCGTCACCAACTACAGGACGTGTCTACCTGCCTAATCAAAGCTGCCTCCCTCAAACTGTACAGTTACCATCACCTTTCACCTTGCCATCATCTACCTGGACAAAAAAACACCTATGTGAGAATTCATTGTCTGGAAAGCCCATCAGTATCTTTACTTCTTGTGGAGACTGAGACGAGATCAACCCCTATCCCTACCCCTCACAATCCTCACATTCTACAGAAGGACTATAAAGAGCATTCAGTGCTGCTGCATGCCTTGGTTTGGGAATCACTATGCCTGAAATCACAAGATCCTACAGAGGATAGTGAAGACAGCTGAAAAGTCCAGACATAACACACTGCATCCACAAAGACATGAGCATTGTGGATGACCTAACATGACCCTCCCAGATCTTTTTCTTCTTTTGTCTGGAAACAGTTTCTTCCCACAGGCCTTCTAAATAAGACATTGAATCAAAAGGTTAGACGCACTTCTGCACTAAATCCTTTCCTTCTCCATTACACAAATACATGTACACACTTAAACTGATCTCCCATAAACAAAACAGCCCAAGTGCCACTCACCTATGAACAAATCCACTGTAAACACATCTTTTATCGTGTTGCTGTTGTTTTTGCATAGTTATTTATTGTTCTTCCTGCCTCGGTCTTTGCATTTTGTGCACACTTAATTACTCTGCCGCTGGAATACAGTATCCTAACATTGTGTTCATTTACACTTTTACTTTTGTACTGTATGTTGTCTTGTGTGCTAAATTCTTCAGTTCAAACAGCCTCAGTTATTCCTGGAGAGCGCTCCAGAGCCAACTAAACAGTCTTCCACAAGGTAAGAGAGAGTATAAAACGGGTCAGGCAGCATAACTGATTAATGATGAAACTTTGTTTAATGTTTAGTGTGTGCAGCTTTGCTAATGTGTGCATCTTTGCTAATGTGTGCAGCTTTGCTAAAAATGTTTCAGCCCAGGCAAGTATTTCCAAATTGAGGAAACCAATAATGAGAAAATAAAACAAGCTTGAGCAAGTTTTAAAGCAACTTTTTAGGCCAGACTTTCAAAGTGTGTAACTAAATGTGTAACTAAAATGCACGTCTGTGAGAAAATGTAAAGTATGATTACACTTGCTGTAATCATACTTTGTGCTGAAGGGATTCCGCGCCAGCCCAAATTTATCATTAGCCCACCAGGCAAATGCCGAGTATGCCTAATAGCCAGTCCAGGCCTGCTGTGTACACATGCAATACGTGTGAGTTAGGATAGCTCTGAGGGTATTTTGGAGCAATCTGTAAGCTTAACAAATTGTTGTGATAAACTGGTGGGTTAGGTGCATACTAGAGTAAGAGTGGATCCAGGTGGGAGAGGTGGTGAGTAGAGGGTGAAAGTGTTATATCTCCTCTTGGTCCATTTAGCCCATTCTGAGATGGTTATGCTCATGGCACTTGAATGCCATCAGCTTGTCTTTAGCTGGGGACAGATTTGGAACAGACTTATTGAGCACTGCAGTAGATAGATACTGGGAAAGCAAAGCCTATCAAGCTGCTTTTGTGACATGTTTCCATGGAATTGCAGCACAAAGTGCTCCACAGTTAAAGCAAAGGAAGGATACTGATATTATTGGTCCTTCAAATAGTCCCAGGGCATTCTGTTTTAGTCAGAATGAAGGATATAGATTTCAGTTCTACATTCCTGCAAGCTTCATGATGTTACACATAGGGATGCTTATCCTTTATTTTGCTTTGAATAAAGTTTGCTGGTTTTTCATTATGGACTAGAAGGTACCTTTCAGGAGCATCTATTGTGGTTTGATGAGGTTCTTTCAAAACTTTGTCAGACCAGTTTGAAGGAAAAGCCCTCAAACCGTAATCTTTTTGCTATCCAGGTGCAGTACCTGGGGAGGTTAAGGCTGACCCTCTTACTGAGGCCAAAGCATAGTTGGACATCTCCACCTGTAGTAAACACAGGCAATGCATGACAAGCAGTGGACAGGGTCACAAGTAGTGGACAGATTTACCAGTAAAGCAGCTTAACTGATAGGATTTTTTGTCAGAATCCTGTTTTGCAGAAGTATTCTGCAGTATTGGCTCTATTACAGGATTTAGCCAAAAGTCTAGGTTGGTGAGAGTGCTGTGAGCTAACTCTGAATCTGCTTTGCAGGCTCACATGTCCTTTCTTCAGGTTTTGGTGTTTAAAGGTGCTTGCCCAGTTGCTTAAATCAGTATTGGATTGACATCTATGGAAACAGAAGTTATGGGCAAATTTGAAGGACCTCTGGACTTGGGGGTTTAGAGATGTCAAATAGTGAAACAGTGATGTTGGAGTGTATGGACTATATGGACTGTGCATTCCATAGAAATCGAGTGATGTTGGAGTTAATGGACTGTGCATTCCATAAAAATCAAGGTCCACCACCATATGTTCCCCTCACACTTTTTTCATGTGAACCATATGAACAAATGACTAGATATTTTGGCCCATTTGCCAGAGACAAGGGACAAAAACAAATACATCTTGGTAGTCTTTCAAAAGAAGCTTTTTTCTGTCTTATTAGAAAGCCTTTACAGTGAACAAGGTATACGTGGAGGATTGGGTTACCAGTTTGGCCCCTCTTGTAGGATTCTTTCAGATCAAGGCTCCAATTTGAATCTCAGCTGTGTAAGGAGGTCTGTCAGAAGCTTACTTTTACATACCATCCCATCCTCAGTCAGATAGTTTCATTACACACTCCTGCAATCTTGTCTTTCTTTGTTGAAGATAACTAAGATAATTGAGTGTAGGACAATGTCCTAAGCTCAGACTCCAATGGGACGTGGCAAGTAGTAGTTTTAAGGTTCATGCCTGAATCTTTCGCCCAATATAATAAAATGAACTACTTAATTAATTGAGTTTTTGTGTGGTCTGTTGTGGTCTATTTTGTACAAATACTCATTCACGTCCCTAAAATACAAAGAGTAGAAAGAGGACCATCCGTGATAGTAGATGTCCCTGATGGCAGTGTTAATCTGTTAAAATGGTTGAATTCCTGTCCTCAGTCTGCAATTATTTATGATTTCAAAGCATGCAGCAGATCATTGGTGTGTCATGTTAGAAGCAAGGCTGCCGTCTACGTTCACAAGCATTGCGCAATACATTTTTTGCATGTGTGCAGGGTATCTTCAGGAGTATGTGGGTAATGAGAGAGCTCTGTAGGGGGTTCCACAGACTCTCTGGTTTGTTTACCATTTATCATTCTCTACTGTGAAAGTTGTTTTGGTGCCACAAAGAGAGGTGGATAGAGGAACTGTTTTTTTCCCTCAGTAATCAAACCCTCCTCCCTCCCTCTCTCTCTCTCTCTCTCTCTCACACACACACACACATTGCCTTCCTTATCTGTTTCTCCTTTCCCACTCACTTTTTCTGACTGCTCTTGCCTCTCCTCACACTCTTATATAACATTATCAATTTTGAATGGAAATGTGGGCATGGCATAAGAACTTAAAAAAGCTTGAGTAATTCTCCATCTGCAGTTCACCGTCTTCACCGCAAATGCTTTCAGTATCACAGACTACAGGACGTTTACATCGCAAGAAAGCTGCAGTAGCCACACAAGAGGATGTGTGCACACATGCATGCATTATTGTGTGATATGGATACCTCTTTTTCCCCAGTTTGTGTGTGTTATGCTACCACTGAGGGTAGGAAAGGAGAGAAAAAGTCTGAGATTTTGATCTTATTCCTTCTCCCTCCACAAGCTCTAGCATTTCACACAATTAAATGGCAATTTTCCTCTATTACTATTGAACGTGTTGACAGCAGAACAGCCCCTTGTAGTAGTGCTTAGCCAAAGCCTCCAGAAACCAGTTGTGCATTTATTTTCTGTCATTTATGCCGGGGACAAATAATGCCTTTGGGTGCCTTGCCATTATTGAGAAATGACATTATCAACTATCCCCATGTGTGCAATGACAGGCGAGGAGAGGACCAAATTGCAGTTAAAAGTTTACTAACAAAAGTCAATCTCAAAAGGACAGCCAGGATTTGGTGACCAGGCTTGACAAAGGCAATCAAGCTTCAAAAGAACGTTATTTATTCCTCCTTGCAACTTATTCCTCCTGCTGTCCTGCGACACTGCAGTCCAGAATTTCCCCGGTGGCGTGTCTCAAGTGTTCTCGTGTTTTTCATTTTGTTCTTCTTAAAGCTCTGTATTTTTATTACTGTAAATTAAATTGATTTATTACTGAATTTACCTGCTTTTGCCTTTTCCTTTTTGTGCATTTGCGCATCTTAATGATCTTTTATAACGAAAAGAATGATGAAAGCTTGAAAGGGACAGTTCTATGACAGGAGAATACAATGGTGCAAGAGATGGCCAAGAAACACAGAGTTACTCACACAACAACTTGCTAACTAGTTGTTCATGCTATCTAGCTAATCTAAATGACACTGGCTAGCATTAACATTAGCTACCGAGCTGCTTCACACTAGAGATGTTTGACCCAGCTTGCCACCTCGTTTAGGATATTTACTGTAGCTTTTAATGAATGTCTTCTAGGAAGAGAACATTAAATTGACAGTAAATTCTACATTACTATTAACATAGCCTTATGTAGTATCATTTTATACCCCAAATTTGCAGACAGCCCTTTTCTCACATAAATAATGTTACTATAATGTTGTAAAATGCTACTTTTGTGGAGTTTAGTTTGTTTTCTCTCCTTAATCAATCTAAACTAACTTACTGAATGGTCATCATACCTTGTTCACTCTTGTTAAGCCCTATTTGCCCATTTTATTCCAGCTGTCCCTCATTCTTTAACTCTTTACATCCCAACAGAATTCTACAATACTCTTCCGGAGATTATTCAGAATGAAAGGCTCACTTATCAGTGTTATTAATAAATCCGTTCATCAGAGAACCACTAGAAAACAGCATTTACCTAAACTCTCCCCTATGATTTCAAAACTCACACTTGAGGTCTGAGCAAGTTACGTGAAAGAAAGATATTGAAATTACAATGTTTGCAAGAAAAATACCACACAAACTTGTCACAAATATTTGTGTATTTTTTTCCGTTTTCATCATGGTTAAACCACAAAAATCATTCATCATATCCTACCCTCGTTCGCAGAAGCCTATCCCAGTGGTCACAGGGTGAAAGGTGGAAAAACACCCTTGATGGTTCACCAGCCAGTCTCAAAGCAGACACACAGAAAATCACACTCACACCTAAAAGCATTTCCAATTCGCCTGACATACAGCCATGGAAAAAAAGACACTGCATCATTTTTTATCTAGTTATTGCTTTTGTAATTTGTGGAGTGTGTCTGTGTAAAATGTGCGTGTCACTATTATTTTATACACTATTGACCACACTTGATTCAAAATTCCAAACAAAAAAATGTTTGGAGATTTTTTTTAAATAATCCATCTGAATAATTTATTATACCATGGAAATGTTAAGTGCATAGTGTATGTGTGTGCCAGCTCTGTTTCATCCCATCAGAAACTGAATCAGGAGTGAAGCTGCTGGAATACAGCACATAGAAAAGCTGCTCTACAAACAGTACTTACACACACACATATATATATATTCCATGGGCGTATATATGTATATATTAGGGGTGTAACGGCACAGAAAGGTCAAGGTACAGAAATATTTGAACTGTAACTGTGTAACTGTGTTAAAGGGAGCACTGCTGTTAAAAAGCTCCTTATTAGCTTAGTGTTTGCAAACCAAATGTTATTGTACTTTAGTTCATATAGCAGTACTTTAAAAAGAAATTGCGCACTACACTTCTTTACTTTTATTGTTAAAATGTTTGCATATAACAGTGTGATTAATTGTGATTAACTGCATGGTTTTCTGCAATTAACCACATTGTTATATGCAAAATCAAAAAAAAGAATTTCCAAATTAAAATATGTATTTGTTGCCATTCGTCATTCATGGATTTTTTCTTAGAACTTAACTAATTATTGTTCATGGAAACCCTCGCAAATTGCGTTCATGCACAACACTAGTGCCTACCACAGCGGCGCAAGTCAAATGCAGTCCAGCCTTTACATCTTCCACATGGATAAGAAGCGAAAACAGGCAGAATTTTCAGATGTATGTAGGTTTTTATGACATCAGTACACTTGGGCAGCTTAGTTCATAAACAGCATTACAATAACAGTGTTACAGGTTGCTTCTCAATGTTCTGGACCCTTTAATTTAACTGTCTTGTCAATAAATAATCACTAACTTAAATAAATATCCATCTAAAATGTTCTGAAATAAAAAAAAATTTTGCTCATTGTAAGATCATATAGGCTAATGCTTTGATTTTGTTTTTTTTTTTTAGCATAATCAGCTAAACTGTCTCTGTCCTTCTCTATCTCTCCCCCTCTCTTTTTTCTCTCTCTCTCTGCTAAGAAACTGAAGTTATTTATACACATATGCCCACACACACACACACACACTTTCAGCCAAGCCAACAATTAAGCAAGTAGAAGCCACAATAAAGCAAAGATTTAAAATGGATGAATTCAGTGAAAACCAACAAACCAAAATGAAAACCAATAAAAAACAAAACAAAATGAGCGTGCAAGCCAATGTGTGTGTGTATGTGTGTGTGCTTTAAATTCCGTAGACTGTGTGTTCATTCTAGTTACCATAGGCTAATGTCCGGCTCATTTCAGAAACAACAAACCTGAAGCTACTTCTCCTTTCCATCTTTGTTCAATAGCTTTTAGAGAAAAAACAATTCCCTCTGAGGAGAAAGACAGAAATATTCACCCACAATACAACTAATGTCTATTTCCAAGATATATTACAGCATATATGTAACTCTCTCTCTCTGCCTCTCTAAAGCTGTAAGCACTAACTGCCTCTTGCTGAGTCGAGTGCATTTAAAACCACAGAAAGAACACTGTTTCCTCAGGTATGGTCTGGGATCCTCATTAAAGACCACTTGTGCTTTTGGCCTATCTACTTAGCAAAATCTCCTCTGTAATAAGATGCATAGTGGTCTGATGAATGTTGCTCACCCGCATAAGAATAATGGATAATAAGAGCCAATGCTGATTTCAGTAATAAAGGTCTCAATGCGTGGAGGATACACATGAACAGAGGTCATTTACATAGACTAGTTATAACTTATTTACATTTTACCATTCAAATATACACCTTTTCAGCCTGCAGCAGGTTAACCCCCTCCTTAAAACTGAAGTTATAATGCTAATGTTTCAGCATGGACTGCCTTTAAATAAAGCACAGTACATAATATACAATCAGAACACAATTTACATTCAACTGTTTTTGAGGCACTGTAACAAAACATCCTGTTTATGAAGATCATACAACTGTGGGAGAAGCAACAGTGTGTCACGCCCCCAGTCCGTAGGACCGTAGGGACTCTTATTTTGACTGGGGGCGTGGCAGCAGACTCGGCCAAACTGGCCATTTGTTTTGGGGCACTTTAGTTTTCACCTGTTTTGGGTTCCGTTCTGTTTAAAAGTCACGTTTGTTCACGTTTTCTTTGTTCGGGTTTTCAGTTCACATGAGTAGGTTTAGTCCGTGTGTGTGTTCGTTCTGTTTCTGGAGAAGAAGCATCGGCCCGCGTGCCTGTTTTGGTTTGTTCATATTTAGAATAAAGTCACACGAATGGATCAAGCCTGTGTCTGTGCCTCCTGCTTCAACACGCCACGGCGGACCGTGACACAGTGTGATCTTTCACACTGTTACACAGACACACAACATAAATATCATATGACAATAATAACACACTCCAAAGTTCCTAATTTGACCAAATCATGCCCAATGATTAGGTTGAATGAGATATTAGGCAATATTCTGCAATGCTTGTTTGCTCTGTATGCCTCTAAATCACTTTCTGTGTCTCTGTCTCACCTTCTCTGGACCAAATGTACATACAAGCATGCATCCAGCCAAATGTTCCTTAGAGAATAATATGTTTCTTCAATGGCATCACGAAAATAACCCTTTATGGCTAGGATACCAATCAGAAATTATCATTTACATATATTAGTCCTAATGGCACACTCAAAAAAAACAGTTAACTAGAGAGAGGTTGGAAAATGGTCACGGCAAAGTGAATTACCATTACATGACAATGGTGCATAATATTGTGTTGGAAATGCCAAAAGTCAACAAAGCAGAGGCAAAATTGATATATGTATACTGTATTCAAAAGTAATTCATTGTAAAGTGAAAAACATTAATTAATGCCATTAATTAATGAATAACTAATTTCAGGCTCTCTAACACTCCTAATGTCACACACCTGACTCATCTGAGAGTCATATTTAGCATCTGAGAGTCATATAACAGCTGGGGTAGGAAACTCTGGTCCTGGTTTATTTCTCTAATGCTCATTGCATATTTTGATATTATTTTGATAGTACAAATATTAATAATTGCAGGACTATCAATTCATAGCATTGAATGTTTATACCATCCTGTCTCTAGTTCTGAGCCTCTGTTATCGTGAAAGATGTTACAGTTAGCTATAGGCTAAACTTATTACTAATTTTAACTGAATTTTGCATTAGCTTTGCTGCATTTAATTATCAATATATTTAACCACCTCCTCCATGGGAGAGCGATAACACACAAAATGAAGGGAGTCTGGTTCAATACCCTGCTGTGAGCAGAATTTAGCAAATTTCCCACCCGTGGGACCAATAATGGGTCATTTTATCTTAAAGTTGTTGATTAATAGCTCTAACGTGTGCAGTCCCTAGACTGTGTTCTTCAGTGTAGTCTCTAGACCTCAGTTCTTCATCTCTGCTTAACTAGTGTACCTGAAGAGAACCCTACATGTGACTTCTAAATCATGTTTGCCCAGGGGATAGGATACGATAGACCATTACAAGATAAACATGGAAGGCCAGTGCCCAGCACAGTTTGGTGACTTCCCTCTTTAAACATATCTTGTTCAACTCTAACTGGGGAAGCTGGTGGTTAGGGAGTTGCCCCTGCATTCAGAAGGTCATGGGTTTGAATCTCAGGACTGCCAGTGGCTGCTCACTTGTCTCTGGACGCTGTGTTGCTGCTTCACTTTAGTTAATGGTTTAAATGCAGAGAAGAATTTTGCTGTCTCTATGCTGTGCTCTGTTCACATATGACAAATGTACATTTCAAACTTTAATTCAACAATTCATTAATCTGTTAATTACTAGGTTTAGTGAGTGTGTTTGAGCAGGAGAATTACCAATCTGTGCTCTAGGATCTTTTCCCGTGTCTGTGTGTTTGCGTGTGTGGGCATACCCATGTGTATGCGTGAGTGTGTATGTGTGCGTGCGCTCGTGTATGTACGTGCCCTCTTTTACTATTATACTCTTCTACACAGATTACTATTCTCTCTAACACACACAACAAAACTTCTTATGTGTACCATCACACCATTGTACATACTATGCTTTTCTCTTTAACACAAATAACTATATTCTTTTACACTATATTATACTACCATACACATATTATATCCACAAATTATATAACTGTATATGTGAACAAGTATGGTACCTTATATAAGTGAGGTTACAATTGTGTAATATTTAGAATATAGATGAGTGGACGACATTTGAAGCAGAATAATAGCATATATATTAGAGGTTAACAGTAAATGTGAGAATAGTTATGTGACTAGAAGAGAATGACAGTAAACGTGAGAATTATAGGATATGTGACTGAAAATAACTGTCTGTGTGTAACGGAAGTGAGTTTGATTGAAACAGAAGTAGTTCTTAGTTCTCACTTCCCGATTGGTTTATCTGAAGAAAAGGCATTTCAGGTGACAGATATGCCCCCTTTCCTCTTCATGGTTGGGAAATTTAAAAAAATTGGTGATAGGGAGCATCTTAATGGAGTAACTGAACTATTAAGTAAACATGTTAAATTTCTCAACTTAAATCGGTGTTAGAAGTGCGGGATCAGAGACGACAGACCACAGGTCTTCTTCTACTGCTCTGCCTCTGAGGAGGAGATGGAGCGGCAGGGCTCTTCAGGGCTGGACCGGGAGCAGTAGGGTTCTTCAGGGCTGGACCGGGTTCCTCGAGGAATGGCAGGGCTCTTCAGGGCTGGACCGGGTCCCTCCAGGGATAGCAGGGCTCTACAGGGTTGTACTGGCTTCCTCCAGGAGTGGCAGGGCTTTCCGAACAGCCTTAATATTAATATAAAATGTTTATCACATATCATCTAAATGTTATCCAGGTAGTGGAACACAGACACCAGACTCAACAGTATTTCGGTGGATGGGCTTCAGAGTCACGCGAGAGGGGGTGTGTCCGTCACCCGAAAAACCTCCTCAGATAAGCCAATTAGGAACTGAGAATTAAGAACTACTTCCAAATGAACCAAACTCACTTCCGTTTCAATCGAACTCATTTCCTTTTAAATCACACACTCTCTCACACAGACAGCTATTCCCAGTCACACATCCTGTCATCCTGTCTCATATTTGCTGTCATTCTCTTCTAGTCACATAACAATTTTCATTCACATTTACTATTAATCTCTAATATATAAGCTATTACATTGTTTTAAATGTAAACTCATCGACTCTGACATATATTCTAAATAGCTTTAATAACCTCACTTATGTACAGTGATAGTCTCTTACATAAACTATCATTTGTGGATATAATGTGTATGGTAGTGTAATTTGTGTAAAAGAATATAGTGTAAAAGAACATAATCTGTGTTAAAGAGAAAAGTATAGTATGTACAATGGTATGATGGTACATATTGTGTGCGTCAGAATAGTAATCTGTGTAGAAGAGTATAATAGTAAATATAGGACAGTATGACGTTTGTCGTGATATGTTTTGTAATGAGGGTGGTGAGGGGGAGGGGCCACAACCCAGTGCCCAAGGCAGACCAAACAAGCCCCGGTGGGTGCCGGGATCCAACAATCCCACCAGGGGGCCCCGGCCGCATGCCACTGGAGAGGCCATGTGCCTGTGCGAGTGGGAGGTCTCCGACATGGCCCCCCATGACCGCGGGGCAGGAGCTCCCGACGACAAGAGGCGACAGTGTACCACCCCCCGCCAGGAATCAGCCACGTAGGCACAGACAGAGCACAGGATCCAAACCCAGTACAATGAACCCCACCCACCCACCGGATAGACACCCAGCAGGAACCCCAGGGGGGTCTACGCCACCCCAGACAGTGCCAACAATCATCCATTTGTACTGTCCACTTTCTGCTGTGAAAATGTCCCACTTGTGAGACTAATAAACGTTTATCTTATCTCAAACACTTTAAACAAATTAGGTGCTTTTTAATAGCAGTATTCCCTTCACACAGTTGCAGTTAAAATATTTCTTGTAAATCTCAGCTTAAACATTAGCAGTGTTGGGGAGTAACGGAATACATGTACCGGCGTTACGTAATTAGATTACAAATAATGAGTAACTGTATTCCGTTACAGTTACCGTTTAAATAGGTGATAATCAAATTACAGTTACTTTGTTGAAATAAATGGATTACACAGCGTTTGATAATACTTTATCAAATAAATAAAAGCAATAGATAAAACAAGAAACAGCACTAAGTAAGCACAGGGAAACTAACATGACTGAGCAACTTAACACATGAAAGACGACGCAATGCCAGAGGCAGATAAAGTGGCACTGAGACCTGCACAGACAGAAACACAGGGACACTTATACAGACACAAGACTAGGAACAAGAGGGTCAGAAACAATACAAGTGCATAACAAAAGCAGAACACGACACAGAAAACAGCACATGGTACAGACACATGTAAAACATAAATGAAAACGAAGACATTCGGACAAAACGAGGCGATAACATTGCTCCTCATGAAGCTGCTTGAGAGAATAAACAATACTGTGTAAAGCTCTATCAAGGCAAGGAGGAGATTTCTAAAAGATGAATAATTTTGGTCTCAGAATGACATTAAAAACAAAATAAGTCCATGTATGTGTGTGTCTAAAAATCTGGAATTGTGTATAAAGTAAAGTAAAGTGGCCCCTTATAGTCACCCATGAAAACACCACAGCACACAGTGTGAGCAATGTGAAATTCTTTCTCTGGATTTAACCCAAGTGAAGCTTGGTGAATGGGTTGGTGAATGGGTTGGTGAAGAGGTAGGTTGGAAGTAACAGAGTGCTAAACATGAGTGAGGGAGTAAGTAAGTGTGTGAGGGAGTGTGTGAGTGAGTGACAGAGCAAGTTACAGACCAGTTTCACTAGGTGCTATGCATGTAAAATATACATGAAGTATGAGTGATTTTTTGGTATTACATTGTCGAGCCCTGCTGCACATTCTTGGGGCAGCTGGTAGCCTAGTGGCTAGGGCGTTCACCCAGCGATCAGGAAGTCGTGGGTTTGATTCCCAAGACCACTAAGCACCTCTGAGGTACCCTGAGCAAGATACCATCACCACACACTACTCTCAGGGTTCTGTGTTCCTGGTTGCGCGCTGCTTCACTTGGTGAATGGGTTTAATATTGAGGAAGAATTTCGTGCTGTGGTGTGTTCATGTATGACAGAATGGTCATTTTCATTCTTGCTTGTATTTATATCTGTGTGTGCATGTGTGTACATGTTCATGTGTGTGTGGTCATCAGTGAAAGAGCACTCAGTGGGTGTGTGTCAACAAATATCAATATATATTCTATACTCAAAATGGTTCTGCACATGGACAAAAATAGCTGTATGATTCACTTGTTCCTTTGGCAATGACAAGTTTGAACTGCCTCTCAATGCAGCAGAGCCCTTTATATGCTATCGCTCTCTCTCACATTCTCTTCATTTCTCTCCTCTTTTTGTGCATTTCTCGTTTGGAAAATTTCATGATTTCTTGGCAATTTCCCCATTTTCCACCAGGAGTCATGTTATCAGACCTCAGTTGAATGAACTTGAAATCAGCAGGATTTCTGCAGTATCTCTGTAGACTTTAGTAAAGCCCAGATGTGCACGATGTTCATTCACATACTGAAATTGTTGATAAAGGAGATTGTGTGCACATTAGAGCCTATTTTCACTACAACCACTTCCTCCATCTCAGACTGACTGAATCACTTTCAGGCCATTAAAAAGCCAAGAATAAATGTAGCTGAGAGGCACTGAAGACAGATTACTATCTTGGAGATATAATATTAAATATTATTAGCCATAATATTAAAACCACATGCCTAATGTTGTGTAGGGCCCCCTCCACAAGACCTCTACAGGTGTGCTATGTTATATGGCATCAAAACATTAGCAGCAGACCTTTTAACTCTTGCATGTTGTGAGGTTGGACCTCCATGGATCAAACTGGTATGTCCAGAACATCCCAGAGATGATCAATCGGATTGAAACTTGGGGAATTTGGAGGTCAAGTCAACACCTTAAAATCTCTAACATGTTTCTCAAATCATTCCTGAATTGTGGCAAAAGAGGTCACTGCCATTAGGAAATAAAATTGTCATGAAGGTGCGTACTTAGTCTACAGAAATATTAAGGTGAGTGGTGTCAAAGAAACACACATGAACTCCAGGACCCAAGATTACTTAGCAGCCCTTCCTGGGGAATTTCCACTTCATTTCATTTAAGGTGTATAGCGCCACCTGTTTGTCTTGGGTGATGTTTGCACATGTACATTTCAACTGTGGGTGAGTTTGTGAGTGGATGAGTGTGTGAGCAAGTGAGTGAGCAAGTTACAGACCAATTCCACAAAGTGCTTTACATAATAATATACATGAAGTTAGTGATTTTTTTCATAATATTGTTCAGCCCTGCCTCATAGTCTTAAAACACACAAGCCTGCTTGATAACTCTTCTGTGATAACAGAAATTTAACACGCACTAGTTGATTGAATCATCAGAATCACCCATGACCTAATCCTATTGATTCTAGAGACTAGACTCCAGCAGAGACAGCTTCTTATTAATGAGTCTGCTGTTGTAACGAGAGTTAGAGAGAGTTAGAAAGAGAGAGAGTTAAATTCATAATGCTGAAAATGATCTATCCCAATGCTTAATCACTGCTTGCCAAGGGAGTCTCCAACAAGAGAAATGACTCTATTGATTTGGAGTCTACGCACTGGTTCAACCGTCAATTGCTGCTTGAGCAAGAGGAACATCCTGGGGATTAATGGAAAAACTTTTAATTACATCCTCTACACGATAAACTTTAGATTGCATTGTATGTGGTATAATGTCTTTGTATATTCAGTGCTATAATGACACATAGGACATTTTGACTTCTTTCACACTGAAACATCTGCGTAAGGAGGAAATAACCCACAAATGCCCTTAATCTTGACATTAGATCTTTCAAAGCATATTATTATTCTCAGTGTTGTGCATGAATGCGTTCAATGAACGTTCACTCTCGCGAGACTAAACGCAGTTCACGTTCTACGTTTGCAGGATAGTGATGGGAAGTTCTTGTGGCACGGCTCCTAAAGAAGTGCCAGTTCTTTCGGCTCCCAAATGGCTCTTAGTTTATTATCATCTGTAGCCTCATATTTTAGCCTAACTTGAGAAATATGAATGCTTTATGTGTTGATAAAAAAAAGTGGGGAGTGGCTCTTACTCGATGGGAGTTGGCTCTTCTGATTCACTACAAAGCATCGGCTGTTCTGATTCTGATTCAAGTTCGGATGCCTCAGCAAAAATACATGTGGGAAATAAGCTTATAAAAGGGATATATTTATGTTTAGTACAGCTAAATACTGGATGTTTGAGTTTTAGAGCTGTACATTTTCACTAGTTTGATAAGGTTTTAAAAAAGACAACGGCTGTTAGTTTATTTTCAGTTTTGTTCTTTTCTGAGCACTTTAAAAGATATGTCTTGTTGATAAGGTTTTCTGAATAAAAATTCCATGTACAGTATACCTGCACCTAATTTTTTCCACTTTCACCATAAAATGATGCGATGCTTAAGTGGTATCTATTCTCAACCTCAAAATTGTTTTTAAATGTAACTTATGTCTGTTCATTTTTATTTGAATGAACTGTATTTTGAACTAGTTCTTTTTCAGTGTGAACTGGCACAACACTGATTATTCTTTGTATTCAATCTACCATTATTAGCCAGTTTATTAGAATAAACTTCCCTTGTACAGCTGCACTCAAGATTATTCAAAAGCCTTTACAAATTAGATGTATTAGTAAAATTCACAACCTTTCAGCTGTTTGCAATAAACAAGTCAAACAAGAACAATTTACATAGCTCAACATAACGATAATTCAAGTGGTTTCTCCTCATTCAACACAAAATGTCTCTTTTAACTACTGCTGTCTAAAAATTATTCAGGCTGCTGAATAGAATCCCTCATAAGAACACACGCTTGAAAATCAGGTGTTGTCTCAAGCATATCTGATGCAACTAATCAAGGGCCTCATTAGTTGCATCAGGTGTGTGTGAGCTAAAATACATCAAATACCTGGACTGGCTAGCGTTGAGTTCACAGAGACGTTTGATTGAATGTTAGAAACATGGGTAAGTCAAAAGACGCCCAAAAAGTGTGGGGAAGAGATCACTGCCTTGCACAAACAAGAAAAATGATACAAAATAATAATAATAATAATAATAATAATAATAATAATCATTTTTATTTATATAGCGCCTTTCCAGAGCTCAAGGACACTTTACACTTTACAATGAGTAGAAAACAGTCAACAGACAGACAAAAAGGACATGCGGAGGACAGGTGGAATCAGGTGTAACATTCGGAAAACAAATGAGTTTTGAGTAAAGATTTAAATACGGAGATGTTGTTAACAGAACGGAGAGAGTGTGGTAGAGAGTTCCAAAGTTTGGGAGCAATAACATGATCTGCCGCCCATTGAAGAGAGGCGATACCGAGGGACAACAAAAAAGCCAGAATCGGAGGAACGTAGTGAACGAGTCGGAATGTAGGGGGCAAGCAGATTACAAAGATAGGTGGGAGCTAAGCCATTTATAGATTTGAAAACAAGGAGAAGAATTTTGAATTTGATACGGTAGACAACTGGGAGCCAATGGAGATCAGACAAGATTGGGGTTATATGAGCAGAGCGCTTGGTATGAGTGAGTATTCTAGCCACAGAGTTTTGAATATATTGTAATCTGCAATATATTCAAAATATATATCCCACCAAAGACAGGTGGGAGCTAAGCCATTTATAGATTTGAAAACGAGAAGAATTTTGAATTTGATACGGTAGACAACTGGGAGCCAATGGAGCCATCTGGAGATGGAGCTGGCAGGTAGATCAATGAAAAGGGCATTACAGAAATCAATGCGTGATGAGATGAATGCATGGATGACAGTTTCAGCATCTTTGGTACTGATGAAGGGACGCAGTTGGGCAATGCGGCGTAAATGAAAGAATGCAGATTTAGTGACAGATTTAATGTGAGGCTGAAAGGAGAGTGTGGAGTCAAAGATTACGCCTAAATTTTCGACAGAAGTAGATGTTTTGATGCGAGAGCCAGCGATCTCGCAGGTGAAATTGATGGAAATGTTGCTGGTGAGTGCTGGGGTTCCGATGAAAATTATTTCAGTTTTGTCCATGTTAATTTTCAGGAAGTTTAAGTTAAGCCAATCTCTAATGTCCTTCACACAGGCAGAGATTTTGTCAATTTGGGCAGATGGAGTAGGTGTACAGATAGAATAAAGTTGAATGTCGTCGGCATAAAAGTGATAGTTAAGACCATGACGTTGAAGGATCAGACAGAGTGGGATTATGTAAATTGTGAATAATAGTGGGCCAAGAACAGATCCCTGGGGAAGACCCAGGGTTTCCCCAACAGAACATTGCCCAGAGCATTAGGCTGCCTTCGCTAGCTTGCCTTTCTCCCATAGTGCATTCTGGTGTCATCATATCCCTTCATAAGAGATGCACACACACTCTGCTGTCCACTGTATACCAAGAACACTCCAGAAGACCTGCTGTTTTGGAGATGGTTGTAATGGTCATCTAGCCTTCACAGTTGCACAAAGCCTTTGTCACACAGATCATTACGCTTATTTTTATTTTTACTTCAAAAGTGGCTGTTCACTTGCTGCCAAACATCCCGCTGTTGTAATGAGATAATCAGTGTTATTTACTTCACCTTTCTACGGTTTTAATTCTGTGGCTGACCAACGTATAGTGTAGACAGCAATGTACTGGGGGGGGCGTGGGGGGGGGCGTGGGGTAGGAGGGTTGGGGTCGGATGGGGGACACATCCACCCCTTCCCCACCCCCATCTGTGCTCCTGTCTAAAAAGTATTATAAATTCGCTCAATATCCAAAAAAATCACTCATTATATTAAGATTGAGTTATTAAGACAAAATGTTGACCTACTGTGTAATGAGCATTTCTATACTAAGACAAAATACAGTGCTGGTAGAAACAAATCCGGAATAATCCACTGTATTGTTTAGTAGGCTATGTATAAAGTTTTTTGATAGACAGATACATTAAAAACGTCTCCTAAGACTATGTACCGCAAGTAGTAATAAAGTAGATTTTCTTGATTTGATTAAAGTCATAATTACCACATAAATAAGATAACACCAGAACAATTATTTCCAAATGTAAACTGAAAGATGAAATTGTGTCTTTGTAATGAAATTTATTCAAATGGCAATGATTTTTTTTCAGTGTACTCCATATATCCTACTCAGAAACTGTGTGCCCTTAAAAGAGATCTGACCCCACCTGTAGGAACCTTACCCTACCGTTCTTATACAATTCCTTCTGGAAACTCTGTCATCAGTGTTTGCATACACATGAACATAGATTTCCTCATTAAGTGCTATACTATGACAAAAATATAATTATTCAAATATCCTGACAATCCCAATATTTGCTCACTGATACCTCAATACATACATTTACAGTTAATTTACATTTAAGTGGGACTGTGTCACAGTCTACAATTCCCTTATAATAACCACTTATTGAATTAACTAAACATGAACAACTCCCAAGCATAAAAAAATAAAAAACAAATATAAATGCATACTATAAAATAGTATAGTGATGCAGTGAAGACAATGTAACAAACAAAAAAGCTGATTACAACTAAGCAAGCTTCTACAAACTCAAAATTACCTAGTATGCCCAGGGCATAATACTGAAAATAAAAGCAGAAGGATAGTAATAGATTGATTATTTTGACAGTTTTATTATGGCAAATTACACAGGTCAACAGATAATTTTCATTTGTACTGCTTTCCTTGCTGATTTTAAATATGTAATTAGTTTTTCTCTAGCATGGCTAGTTTTTGTGATGAAGGCACTTACATTTTTCATGCTATACGATATAATATCCTAAGCACATTACGTAATTTAACGACAGTTGTCAGTATTTTTATACTACCGATGGCATTGACTGCAACTGATTTCAGTTGTTATCATGCCTAGAAATTGGAAAAATATAATCCAGTCAGTTTCTGTTGTGTGTGTGGTTCATTCGTGATGAAAGCACGTCGCCCAATTACTGCCAAATGTAAGGTGGTCCACTGGGTGACCAGTAGAAATCTTGGGCTCCACATGTCGTCTGTACCAGTTTTTCCAATGGACTGGGTGACTAACTAAATCGGTGAAAAGCAGTGATGCCGTCTGCAATCCTGATGGTGTGGAGGGAACCTCAAGACCAACTCAACGATTGTGACATCATGGAGTCTGTAATCAGGCGTGTTCCCCATTATGATTCATATATCACCACTTGATGGTCTTGCTTCTGTAGAAGGTGGCGAGGAATATGATAAAAATCTTACTCTAAGCGTTTTTGAAGAATCAGTGGCTACTGACTGACACAGTACAGTGAATCAGTGCCACTGTTCATATTTGACTTTGCACTGAAGATACTGAAACACTGATGCTTATACTTTAGTAAAAACTACATACAAAACTACGTACTTCGTAAAATAACATTATTCATAACTCAAAAGTTGACATGATTAGAAAAAACTTAATACAGATCTAAAATCAGCGTTGTGTTGTAGTCTGTGACGATAGCGCAAATTTTTTTGGTTGACCTTTGTTATCTGCCAGTGTAGTCTATTTGTTTTGTGTGTGTGTATGTGTGTGTGTGTGGTTGTGTGTGTATGTTTTCAGTATTTGGGTACTTTGCTGTAGTCCTCTTGGTGAACGCTCTTGCATAAACACATGGACAGTATCATTCCCAGGAGCTGTAAGAAAACAGAGCTGTGAATGTATGATCTGTTTAACACACATGTCCTTGTAAAACTAAAACTATACATTTAGGCTGTAAAGTTTGCAAAACCTTTCAAATTCTGTTTTTTGTTACCTTACCTAAGATGTGATAATACGATCATCTTCAAATGTATAACAATACTTTTACACAGATTTAGCAAACTAAGCGATTCAACATTAAATGTTTCAACTGGCAAAAGTATGTGAACCTCTAAAATTAGCAGTCTGGTGTAGGAAAAAATTAGGGTCAGTTCGATCAGAGTATTGCACTGTAAAGTGTGAGAGTGTGTAATCCTGCCCTATATATAAAACATCAACCTGTGAGTGCACAAAAAAAAATTCTCATCAGGTTGCAAAAGGACAAAATACAAATATATAGAATATACACCAGTGATCGTCAACTGGCGGCCCGCCCGAGCTTTCCATCCAGCCCCCCCCCGATGGAAAATGAATGGACGTCTAAGGAGCTAGATGGCTAAATTCTGTGCTTGCCCGCGGAAGTGCTCTGAGAGTTCTCCTTATGTTAAAATTTCTCTGATCTCAGAGAGAGAGAGAGAGAGAGAGAGAGAGAGAGAGAGAGAGAGCACACACACAAACATGCACGCACTGCTCCGTGTCTTGTATTTTTGTGTTTTGAAGACACACACACGCTACTAATGCTAACTGCTAATGCTAACGTTTTTAAGAATTTTTTTAAGCATATAATGAAAAACCGCGTCGTTGCGTTGTGGTTTTTAAATAAATGCATATTTTTATAGCCCTAAATATGCCCCAAATATACTCCAAGAACACTTTAATTTCATTTTAAACTCAGTTTAATACATTACCCTTAAAGAAAATGTAAAGTTAACTTGTATTCACATCTTTTATTTTAATTTACAGTAATAAAAACGCAGCGCTTTAAAGACAAAACGAAAAACACTGAGATGATCCACATGGAAGATTCTGGTCTGGAGCGCCACAGATGCTTCAAACGGCAGCAGCAAGGAGAAATAAATAATCAGAATCAGAAAACTTTATTGATCCCAGGGGGAAAATTCTTAAAAACATAAAATACAAGACACGGAGCAGTCATGCACACACGCACGCAAACGCGCGCGCATTCTCTCACACACTCTCAAGTGTGCGTGCGTGTGTGTGTGTGACTGCGACTGCTCTCTCTCTCTCCTAGATCAGAGAAATTTTAATATAAGAACTCCCACTCTCAGAACACTTCCGCGGGCGAGTGCAGAATTTAGCCGTCTAGCTCCATAGACGTCCATTCATTTTCCATCAGGGGGCCGGATGGTAAGTTCTGGCGGCCCACCAGTTGGCGATCACTGTCCTAGACCAAAAAAATCATTCACAGAGCAAAATGTATTCTATTCTGGGATGGAACTAACAGCAAGACAATGAACCTAAACACAATAGTCAGTCAACCAAAAAATGACTGAAGCATAAGAAATGGTGATGAACCATAAAATTTTTCCAATCGGTCTAACAAAGGATTAGTTTCATTGCTGGTTTTGCTTGACCTTAGTGCGGCATTTGACACAATGGACCACTCAATTGTACTAGGCAGACGAGGAAACCTGGTCTGAGTCACAGGAACAGTCTTATTCTCGTTTAGATCATACCTGACTAACTGCAATCAGTTTGTAAGTGTGAAAGGGGAACTTATCTGCACACAAAAAGTAAAAAATCCTGCAAGGTTCTGTAATAGGAAAACACTGAATTAACTTCCACTGCTATGCAGATGACATACAATTTTATATATCTGCCATGAATGTCAACTCAGATATCCTTCTAGGTCCAAACGCTACTAGAAACCAACTGTCACGTCTAATGCTTGCTGGTTCCTCAGCTTCTCCAATATCAACTGTAAACAATCTCTCACTATCTAGATTTTTCATTTGATTCTAAAATAGCTTTTCTTCACCTACAAAATATTCCTAGATTAGGAATTGCACTAGCCCTACATGATGCAGAAAAATTTGTCCACACCTTTATTACCTCCAGACTGAATATAAACAAGCTTTAACTAGTCAACAATGCAGCAGCTAGAATCCTCACTAAAACCTGGAAATTTGACAACATTAGTCCAATATTATCAAAACTTTATTAGCTTCTGATCGAATTTCGTACTGATTATAAAATTCTACTACAGACATACAAAGGCCTGAATGGCCGTGCACTTGAATGTGATTTTTTTCCTTGCTATTAACCTCCACGCTACCTTAGATCTCAAGGTGCTGGCTATCTACATATCTTTTTTATATAAATCCCCCCCGCTATGGAATACTCCTCAGAATGAGAGATGTTACACAGTCACAGTTTGTGAGGCTAGGATGAAAACCTACTTCTTTAGTCAGGCTTTCCGTAATTAATTAATGAAGGGTGTAGAGCCGGGAGGTGTTGGGCACAAAGAATTCTAATAAACTGGGATACTGGTGCTGTCATCCCACCATTCCTCATGTTTTCTCAGACTTGTTGACAGTGGAGTTGGTGGGACACCAGTGTCTCAGGGTGCTTTTATGTTTATCATACCCCTTGGCTCTGCCCTTTCTAGCTAGGCTGCTGGCTGTTTTCTGTTTGTCTCCCATAACTTTTTGGACCATCTTCTCTGAATGGAACCGCTGCATCTGTGTAGCTTGACTGACCACCATCGCTGCTCTAGATCACCACCTCAATACGGATCTGCAATCGCTAAGGCCCCTTGCCCAATTGTCCTTGACTGGTTTGGCTGCTCTCCACGTGGTCCTCCTCTACTCTGCTTTTCAAAGCTCCAGCGGAGATTATTGTTCCTGGACTATGTGGACTTGAGACTCTAAAACTCCTCCTTACTTAGACTCCATCAAAAACTACCTTTTACTTACTCTTAACTGTAACTACTGTGTTAGCCATAGACGGCCAGTGTGTTCTGTAATGATTAAGTCTGTACACAACAGTAGTTTTCTCCACTCTTTCTCTCTCTATAGGGGGATGGGTCCACATTTTGAATCTTGGTTACTCCTGAGCCTTCTTCCTCCAGCTTTAGGGAGTTTAACCTCACCTATGTCACCCTAGGCTGCTCACTAAAGCTGCTTTATGTCAACATTGGTTCTAAAAAGCGCTACTCAAATAAAATTTAATTGAACTGAATTGAATAATCTCGTAAAATGTGTCTGTAACCAAAACACGGAGCACTCATGCGAGAAAGCCCAAGATGAAGCAGTTGTGTGAAGAGCAATGGGCCAAAATTCCTTAAAGTCCACGTGTGGGACTGATCAACAGTTTGGTTGAAGCCATTGCTTTTGCTAATATACTTTTGATCACTTTGTTAAATAAATGAAAAAAGTATCATGTTTGTGTTATCTGTTTTTATAGAGTTATCTGTGTCTATTGTCATTACTCAGACAAAGATCTGGTCACATTCTAGTGTGTTTATGTAAAAAATTTAAATGTAATTATGGAAGAATTTGAAAGGGTTCACAAATTTTCAAGCGCCACCAAATAGGTAAACAAAAACATGTGATGGTACATTTGACAAGCTATACTCCTCCTAAAAGAAACATGCACACCAGAGAAATAACTAAGATAAGGGTGGCTTATGCTCTTATCCAGAGCGATTTACAATCATTAGTTACAGGAACAGTCCCCCTGGAGCAACTGAGGGTTAAGTGTCTTGCTCAAGGAAGTGGGGTTTGAATCTATGACTTTGTGGTCATCGGGTTCTTAGACAAGTGACCTACTAGGCTACTACCACCAACATAAGGTTAGGGTTAGGGTTACACAAGGTAATGTTTGGCTGGCAACACGAGGAACATTTTTTAAACACAATGAAGCTACTTGTGCCAGCATTTTTTTGTCTTTGCTAGCCTGCTATATGGTAATGGTAGTCCTAGGTTTTCATTTTATCCTGTGATGCAAATTTATGCTAAAACACATCACAATATGATATGGAAAATGTGACGCTACTGGAGACTCAAACAATATGGAGACAATTTTTTTTTTCTTTGCAACTGTTGGGTTCTATTAAAAATTATGTTACGAAAACCTGCAACTACTTGCTTTAACCAGAGTTCTTTAGTTGTACCTCAATCATTGCCACTCCAATGCAGACTCCCAAAATAACACCACAGTTACTCAAGAACCAGTCCTCCACACTGGATATGCAGCCCTGCATGCAAGACATGATGAGAGGATAAAAAAATGAGTAAGTACAAATAAGACCAATATGAATAAAGAGAAACTGAGACGATCCTGGATGAACAGAAGGAAAGTCTCTCCAGAAATACCTGCTCTTTCAGAGCAGTCAAACACAACAGAAAAATATCTGGAACACATGTTCAGCTTGTCACAAATGGAAGGACATGAAGCAGCTGAGAATATCAAGCTAAAAATGACTAATAATTAGGGCTGCTAGATTATCTGTTTTTATCACAAGTATTCAGTGGCTGCAATCAGCTCAGTGGCAAAACACAAGCATCATTGTGAAATAAAATGAGGCATAACAATAATTTTAGCTCAATTATCTTGTTTTCCAAACACCAAAAATGTAACTGAAAATGCAATTCAAATAATCAAGCAGCCCTAATTATTAGTGACTACAATAATGTTCAGTCAGGCTTAGAGCACTTTAGCCTTTAAGGTGCACTGTAATGACCATCTAACTAAACATTTGGCTTAAATACAGACTGAATAAATATGATACCTGGACTCTGGATTATACTGATACTAAAGTGAAACATGAATGGAAGCAGACCACTTTGCATTTCATTTAAGAGGTCCAAACATAGCACATTTTCCCCCTAAAAATAACAGCGTATAAACAGGCTATTATTTTGCCTTAATGTCAAGTAAAATATGAATACTAGGGATGCACCGAAATTATTTTTTTGGACCGAAACGGAAAACCGAAAATGAGGAAACACTTGGCCGAAAACCGAAACGGAAAACCGAAAGAAATTATTATTAAATTATTAAAAGAATAAATCTGTTACAAAACTATGAAAATATTTATTTAGCATTCAAACAATGCAC
>JBBPCY010081205.1:0-25855 GCA_037974405.1 Brachyalestes nurse
GGTTGGTACACAGTTAGTGATCCTATTCCACTACGGTTCTACTCCACATTATGGCAAGAACCACTTAACTAAGTAAAGAAACAACAGTCCATCATTACCTTATTACAGAACATATTCTGGTTTCTTTAACTCTTTGTTTACTGCATAGTTCCATGTGTTCCTTCATCATTCCTTCATGTTTTCAATATTAATGTACAATGTAGAAAATAATAAAAACAAAGAATATATATATATATATATATTTCATTACATACACAACTCAAGACTTATATAATATAAATAATTTCTATTTCTTTATATTTTGCTCTGAAACACCATTTGGTTTCTTTAATGAAAGAAATGGGAATAAATGTTTTATTGCAACAGACTGCAAAGTGCCTGGTTCTTTGCAAGCAAAATATGAAGAAATAAGGGGTACCTCTCTTTACAGGATTGTTTACAGTTTACCATATAGCATCACTGTCCTGTAACATATTTGTATATATCTTTATTTGTGTTTTATTTTGGCTATACACAAATATATACTTGGAATCACTATTCCTAGTTGTTAACCAGTGTTTTTTTAGCCTGGCCAATAAATGAAACAAAGTGACAATAAAGTGTCCGTTTGTCATGAAAACAGCACAGCACAGAGTAGTTTCAGCACAAAATTGTTCTCTGCATTTAACCCATTGACCAAGTGAAGAACTGGGCAGCCAGTGACGCAGCACCTGGGGAGCAGTGTGTGCGGAGGGTACCTTTCTCACGGGTATCTCAGTCGTGCCACTGGCAGTCCTGGGATTTGAACCCATGGACTTCCAATTGCAGGGGTAGATCCCTAACCACCAGGCCACCAGCTGCTCCAGCACTACAGTCCTTATAAAAGGGCTTTGCTGATGATATATGGTGTAGTTTAGATATATTGTGTTGTAAAGATGAAGCTTCTGAATCACAAATGTAGACTTGAATTCATGGTAATTAATTGTTATTTTGAATTATATAGGCCAGCCCTTTATTGTTTATATTGTGAATTTTGGATGTTTAGTGGTATCTGAGAACTGATAATAATATCTCTCAGTAAACCACTGTGAAATGAATGGTGCATATAATTAAAATACAAAAAAAAATTATATCAGATGATATTATTTGTTATTGGAATTTTTAGCTTTTGGTTTTTGGGGTCAGTGCAAATAATGAAGCCAAAAAAAAATACTATAATAAGTCACTAAACACAGAGAATACTCACAGGGCGGCTTGCCACTGAGCCTTCATGTAGAGATGTGCTCTCTCTATTCGGATGCTCCTGGCAAAGTGGAGTCGTTTGGGAAGGTGCTCCTTCAGATAGGGCTTCATCGGCTGATCCGGAGCTCTGCACTTGAAATATATTGAGGGGTAAAGATGGGATGTTCAGGAATAAAAAATAAATCTTTAGAAAGAGAAAGGAAAAAACAAAGTATACATTTAGGACTATTAACACTGTGTGTGAGGAGATCCATACCGAAAGATTCTTCACTAGCCCTTCATAATCGACTGAAATAACAGAAATAATAAAGATGATTAACAACAAAGGTCAAAGCAGCAATACTGATGTCATACTTCACACTATACGGACACACATGCTCATACAGAGGGTTTTACAGAAGAGACTTACAGGTGAAGAAGTCTTCAGGAAGCTGTTTGGGTCGTACTCTTGCAGCGGGACCCTGGATGACTATAAAGTCATCAGTGTTGTCCTGATATGACGAGACATAAGCAGCTTTTTTACAGGAGGCCTCCTCCATTCCTGGATTCCAGATATAAAGTAACATGCATTTGTCAGTTATTTTATAGCAGCTTGATTTTATTCACTTGTAAGACTGTTTTTTCTGATTCAAGCAGTAAAGCATGCATTTTAAAAACAAATTATCTCTGGTATGTGCCTATGCAGCAGGCCTAGGGTGCAGTTTTCCAAGGGCGAGCTAAGTTCATAATCAGATTTGGATTAATGGTCCGTATTTCTCTGGTGTTTTAGAAGACCACTTAACTTGTGCTCCTGTTTAAAAATTTGTACTGATTTCATAACATCTGCAGTCATAAAATGAGCAGTTCAGGGTATATTTCACTGTGTGGTATAACTGTGCATGTGACAAATAAAGAAACTAAACTATGTGACAAATAAACGATGTGACAAATAAAGAAATTAAAAAAATGTCCAGCTGTGTGCAATCAAAAAACTGAACTTTTCCAAACGAGCTAGAAGTAAAGCCTTGTTTTCCTTTTTTTTTTATGGAGATTGTATTGCTTAAGAACAATTGAAGCCTCTTTGACCAGTCTTGAATCTGGTGTTCTCTAAATAAAAAAAAAAAGAACTGTTATCCTTGTCGCGCTGGTGCTCAAAGCAAGGGTTTCCTGGGAATTACGTCTCTTGGCCCAGTTTACTAAAGGACAGGCCAACGATTACGTCTTCTTATCTACTTCCTTTTTCCCTTTCTAATTTGTGCCACTGTAGTGATGATAAAGGAGATTCTAAAGCTCCATTCTACTCCACAAGGTCCCTGAGCAGTGCCCTTATATTCCCCCCCACACTGAGCAGGGAATGTGGGTCAACGGAACTGCAGAAGATTAAATACCTTTAATTAAATAACAATGTAGCCTTTTTTTTTTAATGACGGATGGGTAAACTTTCCTGCCATGTCCTTCGTAATGATAAATACTACTCTCTATATGCCAGGGGTCACCAACATGGTCACCAACATGGTATAGTATATCAAAGATGCATACTTCTCTTAGATTCATCTGACCTCTCTAGTCTGTCTGCTATAGTCCGCACCAGAGTTAGATTTTTGTGACATTGTATCTTTATCAACTGCTCATATCACACTGCATTAAAGCGGCGCACATTATACGCGTGGAAATCAGACCAGCCACTTCTTATTATCAATGCAGTTAGATAAACATATTCACATACAAATAGATAAATAGTCATTGCTGCTGTATGATAGGAGTGTCTGTGAGTAAAACAGCAGCAACTGGGAGAGGTGTGAAATTCTTGAGACCGCAGAATAAATGTGTGACTACAAGAAGTGTTTACGCATCAGAGCAAGGTGAGAAGAGTCATCTCCAGCCTAGTTCTTGCACCTTTGAAAACAGTTTGTGATGTTCTCGTATCAATATGTTCCACTGTGCGCACACACATAGGCTGAGTGAACCTCAAATGACCCCAGAACGGAAACCGATACCATTACGCTACGCTTGAAGCAGAGAATAAAAACCCATGTAACCTTTGTGGCACTCTCTTATCAGCACGCTGAATAGAAAGCTGCTCTATTTGTCTGACCATTAAAATAAACTTTGTTTTGATTTTAAGAACCTCTCTGATCTTGTGTCTTGAATCTGTGGAACACAATGTATTTTTTCCACAACACTAACAATTTATTACAACAGCTAGCTTTCCAGTATTTAGTTTGTCTACTTCTGACTTTTATTAAAGCTTCCATTCTAACAGGAGTTATGATAACTCCTGTTTTTTCCACTTATTGTTCTTGAACTGTCACGTTCCTACCACAAGTGAAATATTTCCTAACCTCTACAGAAATCTCTCTTTTAATTTTAGATGCCTATAACAGCAAGGCCATTTATAAAAGGCTGATTTTACATCACAATGTGGGTGTAACAAGACATTGGTACCATCAAGCACACTCACGTTCAAGAACCTTATAATCAGCAAACTATAGGTGCACGTAAAAAATATGAATAAAAAAAGCACAAACATACCATGATCAGAGAGGAGAACCAGGTTTACACAGTTGTGGAGTCTTCTCTGCTTCAGACCCTCCATTAGCATGTTTATAATCTTGTCAACCCTCATTAGAGCCTCAATCACCTACAATTTGAAGTTATAAAGATATTTTCTAATAATTAAGCCTTCACAGAGCCAACACACCGATAAACACAAGCTGAAATGTCTTTATCAAAACCACCTACAAACTGCTTGAGGCAAGACAAGCCCATATATATGGAAAGAAATTGAATATATACTGGTATTTGAGTCATGACCCAGTGGCTTCTACTTACAATGAATTCATCTTGACATAAAGTAACTAAAGAGTATGTATTTATGTATGTATGGAGTTACAATGTTCTTTGACCTTTAGTGATTTTGATCATCCAGCCTCTTTGTTTTGCACTAATAACATGACATTTTAATGTGTATGGGTTTTCTAATGGTCCTAATTGATTTGCAGAATATTTTTGTGTGCTGTACACATGATGATATATTTGTTTATGCTAGTTCAAATTAACCATTCAATAAATAGCACCGCAGAGTAATGCAAATTTTATGTACAGGTCACATTTTACATGCCTGTAAATGTTTGCTTTTAACAGAACAGCAGTTTACAGGGACAGTTCCTTAGTCAACTGTCTAGTCCACTGAATATAGTCTTGAATGAAATGCCACTTTGCAGTTTGGTTTTAGAGGTACTAAAAGATGCTACTTCCTACATTACCTAGATTTCCTTTGCACTGTTTCAGTTTAGTGAGTTTATGGTTATGTCTACCATACACAGACTGGCATCTATATACCTGAACTAGACTTGAACACACTTCACACGTCACAAAAAAAAGAAAAAAAGAAACCCCACCCCCAAAAAATACTCTACTCTTCTTTGATTATTATTTTTATTATTATTTTAAGGAAATAAATATTTTTAGGTGCAAGTGTACCTGGCTGCTCATTGGTCCAAATCTGTGGCCGGCGCTATCAGGCTCATCAAAATATAAGGTGTAAAGGTCTGGCCTAATGTAATTAAACATACAATTAAACAAAAATACATATCATTACCATCATTTTTATTCATAGCAAGATACAAGTCAATTAATAATTACGCCATAAAATGATCTTTTATTTCATCTTGATCTCAGGTACCAATCTAAAACTACAGATGAATTGTGTTGACATTTCTCTTGATTATTTTGATTAAGGTTAGATATGCATCCCTGTTAGTGTATTTTAAGTCATGTAGCTATGCAATCAAGAAGCACATGCACATTTTCACATACAAATGACGATTACCTTTCTTTCGGAGGCAAACTCAACCATTCCAAAACTGTGCTCACCCTCTTCTCAAATGGGATACCCCTGAAAGTAGAAAAGGAAAAGAAAGTCTGCTTTACATTTGCTCAGCTCCATTGGCACCTGCGGTAAAGCTAATTATGGAGTTGTCTGTATAAAACACATAGCAGAAAGCAAATCAATTAGAATGACACTCAGGGGAAGTACAATGATGATTACAGAGGTGTTACTGTGTTAATTAAAGTATACCCACCCATCATATTTTTCATAGAAATTTGGAAATTTCCCTTGTATAGGTACATCTGATCCTGGCCAGAAAAATGTTCCAGCTTTCAGTTTGTTCTTCATTGCCGTGATCCAGATCTAAATGACAGTTTTACAAAATAAAATGCATGTCATGGGCATACTGGTCAATGCAATAGTACACACTGTGATGATAATCAGTATGAAGAATTATAACGTATACAACAAAATACAGTAACCTCCCACTTATCAGCAGTCGTGGCTTCAGCCTCTCACAATTGTTTTTTTAAAACCAAAGTAATAATTGTTTGCGAAAACTTCAGATATCCTCCGCATTTCTTTGCTTTGGTGATGTCCAGGCCTCGTCCGCTACGCCCCCTCATCCTCGTGCTGGGTTGTTTATGTACGGGCGCTTAGCAAACCAGCGCGAGGATGAGGGGGCGTGGATGAGGGGGCGTGGATGAACTGGCCTTTTGTTGGAGTCTGTGTGAGCAGTAATAAGTTTGATTGGGGGTTGGGTGTGGGGTAGGAGCACATGCAGGTGGTTCATGGAGGCAAAAGTGTAAAGAGTAAAGTGGCCATTTTTGTCACAAATGAACACACCACTGCAGCTCACAGTGTGAAATTTAACCTCTGCATTTAACCCATTCACTAAGTGAAGCAGTGGGTAGCTAGCGATGTGGCGCCCTAAGAGCAGTGTGTGGGGACGGTGTCTTGCTCAAGGGTAACTCAGTGGTGCCATTGGCAGTCCTGGGATTCAAATCCATGACCTTCTGATAGCAGGGGCAACTCCCTAACCACCAGGCCACCAGCTGCCACAAAAACTGGTCTAAGGCAAGTGAGCAGTGGACCCCAAAGATGGCTGATCTGGCCTGCAGTGGTGACCCTGAACCACAGATGACATTTTTCTTTTCCCAACTGCTGTGTACTTTTTTCTGTTTTCTATTTCTGTAAATTTGTGTTTACTCTGAAAAAGGGCAGTTTAACAGTGTGATTTTTATACATGAGGAATTTTGGGGTTTTTGTATTGAGTCATAAGAGGAAATTTTGTGACCTTTGCATAATGGCTGGGACAAAAGGAGTTCAGTTAGTGTCAGCGCTCTCCTCCAAGTTCGTTGAGTTGTTCAGGGATATTGCATTAGAGACCGTTTAAAAAAATGTGGTGCTTCACAGAAAGCACATGCTAGACTTCACCCTCCCAGTGTTGGTGGTATCATGAAACTGGTATCGTGTGACTAGCTAATGGGTGAAATTGGTTACAATTGAATGTGGAAGAAAATGAAGAATTTCTGTGAACAAAACGTCACAGAAAAAGCATGTTTTTCATCTGGTGGCTAACATTTTTATGAATGATGTCAAATATACTGTAATTATGTAACATGAATTTAAAGGGATGGACTACAGCTCAGAGGGGCAGACACACTACTAGAGGCATGAAGAAAGTCATTTTGGGGACCTCGGCCTCATCGTGAAGCCACAGCACATCGACATGACAGCGGCCTGCAGCCCACAAGGCCTGTCATTTACAGAGGCAGAGTCCTCAGTTATTTTGAGACATCCCTCATGTGGAGCTTGAGATGGTTGCACCCTGATCTTTGATATATAGCAGAACACTGTCACTGAAGACAAGGGCATTGCACAAGTTGTGGAAAGTTAATTACAGTACATAAAATCATAATCAAAGAGCAATAATTACAGTTTCCACAGCTGTGTGCTTTTTTTTCTTTACAAAACCAGCTTATTATGTCAGAAATTAACCATGCATGAGGTGTCAAGTAAGTACCAGTTATAAAGTTATGAAATCAATCAATGTGTGCCAGGCAAGCACTTTTGTTTTCTATAGAAAGCAGTGTAAAGTTATTTAGGCTGCATGTTTCACTGTCTTGTTGAAAAGTAAATCGCCTTGGTCGATGAGATTAAACTGTCCTCTAATATCTCTCAGTACATCCCTTCATTCAGGTTTCTTTCCATGACATATAAAGTCCTAGTACCGTTTGCAGAGGAGAAGCTCTATATGATGCTCCCATCTTCTTACATCATTGTGGGTGTGGTGATATTGGGATCATGCACACCTTTTCTCCAAATGAGCTGCACTATTGTTAGAGTTCTTTTTGCATCTCTGTGCTTATATTTTAGCAGAGGAGTTTTGTGTGGGATGTAGAAACAACTCAGAGTCTGTAACACCATGTTGCAGATGTTCTATGAGTCTGTAGTGGCCAGTGTCATTTTCTATGCTATCAGGAAAGCTGGCTCAGTGCAGAACATGGAAACTGTGGCTGAAAGAAGATCACTGTCTAGACCTCAGTCCATCTTGGACAATGCTGACCACCCACACCACAGTGCGATGACAGAAGTACTTTTAGCCATAGACCCCTGGGGCTTAAACCGCTCCACAGGAAATCCTTCTCTCCGACCGCCATCACACTCCTCTCTCTGTTGTGTGTGTTCTTACCGGGTTAAATAACATTTAACATCATTTATTTGCTTTGATGTGCAATAGTCTACCATGTGCAATATTGTGTAATGTTCTAACTGAGTGTTAAAACATCATTATATGCAATATTATGTGCAATTTCTCATGTGCAGTTGCCTCACGATGTGCAATCTCATGGGACATTTTCTAAACGGGTGCTGAATCACTTCATTATGTGCAATATCTTATGTGCAATATCACTACTTATGTCAATATTACTTATGATTACTACTGACTTCTACTAAGTGCAATTTCGTACTCCAAACTATCATTTGTGTCGGTAGATTTCACTAAACAGCATAGTGCATTTTCATAATGAGATGGTTTCTACCAATTTTTATTTAGGCTTTATTTTTAATATTGTTCTTAATATTGTTCAGTCATTACATAAGGAATTTCTGATTCTGATATAATGCTTATTGTTCTCTGTGTAACAATTTTTCACAAATTCAAAAATTCAATCAAAATTACAATATTACCTGCAACATGAAAACAACAAAAAAAAACTTTATCTATTTTCAGGCATTGCAGTGGATTCTCAGCAGTGAATTTGGAATGACCGAGTTACTTTGCAATGATAATTGAGTTGAGCTAAACATATTTATTGTCTGAAACTTTCTACTATCACAGCTTTGCAGAACAGAAAACTGTTCTGCAACAACTGAAAGTAAATAAACACTAAAATCTCTACGAAAATATGAACACTACAAAAATCTAATGAAACTAAATAAGAAAGCAAACTAAATGAGAACATTTATTAACTATAACAACTGGTTCTGACTGCATTATACACATGATTTAATAACTGAAAAGTCATGTATGATTCCACGAGCTGCCAAGTAAAAACAATTTACTGATTTACTCAAAAATGCTGGAATTAGGTTTTTTGGTGAATGCAACTGGCAGCATTAAGAATGAATGTATAAATAGGTTGTGTTTCTTTATTTGTTCATTTATTTATAAGCTGTAATATAAAAGCAACAGGACACTTGAGGCTGTGTTACGATGAATAAAGCCGCAGGCGTGATTAACTACAACCAAATCACAGCCATGATATTCTCCAGTTCTAACACACTCCCTCTGCCAGTTCAATTACAGACAGATGTTTAAGTGAACGGCGTCACATCAAAACGTGTGACGTTGGATCTCTCTCATTCTGACCAGTAAGAAGTGGTGGCATAGTTAATTAAAAACCCAAAGTCAAAATTAAAACACTAACAACCAAGCTTATCAAAAGAACAGGGGGCTCGAGGCCTACAAACACATGCATTTAATTTAGAGAATCTTACAAAAGTTGAGGCATAAGTGAAGATCAAGGCCAGGATGGAGGGACCGCATTTTGCAGCTGGGGAAAATTTCTGATCACCACTGAGAACCATCAGTTGTGGTCAGAAGTTTACATACATCTATCACGGGCATGAATATCATGGTAATTCTTGGCAGAATTGGTAGTGTTTATTTGAACTCACTGGTTTCCTGGCACGAACCCGGCTTTTAAGCATATTTCATTTGAGGTTGGGTCTTTGGGAAGGCCACTCCATAAGTTTAATGTTAGCCCAGTTTTGATGTGCGTTTGGGATTATTGTCTTGTAGTGACACCCAATTGTGTAGCTCAATTTCACTTCTCCAAACATACGTCTTGCCACTGCTGCCAAATAGCTCAATCATTGTCTCGTTTGACCATAAATCTTCTCTCCAGAAGGCATTTGGATTTGAAGGGATTTCTTTCTTGACTGACAATATAAAACTCACTGAACAGTGAAACGGGTGTTCCAGCAGTTTTCGGTTCCTGGCTAATATCCTCTCATCTGTGACAGTTTGGATCTTCTGGACCATGTCAAAGTGGTCACACACTGCAGTTGTTGGGAAATGGCTCCAAAAGACCTTCTGAACTTGTACATCTACAATTCTCTTTCTTAGAGTTCCAGTATTGATCAATTTAAATGGGTGCTGTCAAACAAATCCTTTTAAAATCTGGCAAACGGAAATGACCAGTTGTAGTCAGTCATGATTACTAACGAGCAGTTAATAGGTCTTGGACATGTCTTAAAAGACATTGTAGAACCTTCAGCACCACAATAAAAGATTTGAGCAAATTAATATATAGACTCGAGCCTGTATGTATAATTTTGACTCTGAGTGATTTTAATGAAATCCACCAAATTCTTCTTCTTATTTTTTTTTTTTTACAATTATTAAAAAAATGCATGTGGTTCATTAGTTCCATCCTGGAAATGGAACAGTTCACAAAATCTTTAAAACCCCATTATTGCCATAGTATCCATGTCCATCATGAGTTTATGTCAATTTCTGGTTACAATCACCATAACACTAGGGCTTTTAGATTACCTGTATTTCTGCTCATACACACTGGGACAGGTTTATCTTTAGACTCTGACCCACAACTCTGCTGGAAATGTTTTATTTACTTTTAGTGCTATAATCTGGCCTTTCTGCTCTCTTTTTTTATTAGAGGTCTACAGCTTTGTGCTAATCAAAGACTGTAGTACAGAAGTCTGGCCTCAGTCTTGAGACGTTATTCCTACAGTCTTGGAGTTATGTTGGTCTTGGTTTAGAAAACAAGCGCTGGTTTAATTATTTCAAAATCCATATAGAACATGCACCGACATTAAACTATATATTAAACAAAATGTAATTATGTATTTATTTTCGGGGAAAAAGTTTATCAGAAGTTACCAGAAAGCCTCCAGTCTCTGTGGTTATGGTCAGTGTTGTCCAGCAAATTATTGTACTCCACAGTTGAAAAAGAAAAAAAGACTTTGAATAAGGCTTTTAAACTCTTAAAATTCCTGTACATTTCTGAAACCTTACTGAAGTGAACGCTCATATTGAGGAAAAATATGAACAATAGCGCCAGAAACATAAAATCTGCAAAAAATGATCACTTATCTCCCTTGTCAACATAAAATTCAGAAGATGCAATTCCTGTCATTTTGAAAACAAAATCGAGAGTGCAGACTCATGTATACTGTATACATTGTGTTTGACTCATGTCTCCCACAATGGACAAAAATGAATTGCCAGGTCTAAGGAGGATACAATTAACTATTCAGACTGTTTACACCTATTCATTAATTTCTGAATTATATCCTGATCAGATTTTAGCCACACTTTGTAGTCAAACGCATCTGCAGCCAGTCAGAAAATACAATCTGATTACTAGGTGATGAACAATATGCACAATATCAGCTTATACACAACAAACAATCGCTATCTGCAGATGTAACAAGACTCTGAAAAAACAATAAAGCAAACTTTAGTTGAACTGGTACATTATTTGAGCAAAATGGCTCATCTAGAGTGTGCAATTAAATTCAGAGGAGAAACTCTTGTCAGGAGATGAACTGAGGGAGCAGTGATGCCTGCATTAAGTGGCGGCACTGTGAAGAGCAGATGCCATCTCAGTACTGGGAGTGTTCTTGGATGTGTTTTGGAGAGACAGGTACATTGACATTGCTATAATGTGGCTTGAATGCATCTCAGACTACCTTCTGAAGCAGTCCGAGTGATTGGATTTATATAATTTATAAAAGCGTCTTGGGTGCACTTACACATGCATTTTTATGAGGTTTGGTTTTAGTCCAGTACAATCTTGATATATGAGCAGGTGTAAACGGGATCATAGTTCATTTTTACAGTACTTTCATTTTGAGCAACACTGTTTTTCTTTAGTCATCCACTTTCTTTGATTTTTAACCAAGTGATACACTGCTTCCCTGCTGTTAATGACTCCTTTGGTGCTCTGAACCAACAGCAGCAAACTTCAAAAGCAAAAGCAACATCTGGAATTAACTCAGAGCTCTCTTAAGCATAAGCACACATTTGGTCAAGAAAGAACTGCGTGGGGAAATTGCTTTTTACTCACAGAGCGTTTTTAGTCATCATTGCATTTTAGAATTCTGTTTGTTGGAGCACCGAACAAAACAACAACATAAAAGGTCAACATCTATATTAAACCAACAGTTTCAAATCAACAGTCCAGGTTTTTTCTGAATCTTCATAGTCAAAACTGAAGCTGCCATGTCAGCTGTCTATCCTTTTAATATTTTAAAGATTTACTACTAAAATTGTAAGATGTTTAGGCAAAGGTTTAAGATTGTAAAACATCTCTGTAGCCCCTTACTGATGCCTTTCAGACCTAAAATACACAACATTTGAACAATGAGCAAATGCATAAAATGCAGTGTCTGGTGTTTTTAAAGTGTGCAAATGCTTTTTACTATAATGGCAGATTTTTTTTTATTTTATTTTATTTTTTTTTCTTCATTTTTTTTATTATTCCTTTTCCTTTCAAACTTTAAAGGAAGAGTTTGGTGAAAGCTCAAATCAGAGGCCGTTTAACTTTTGCTTCTTCAGATTACAGCTGTCCTTTTTTTTGTGAAAACACATCCCTAGACTTCTCTTAGACTACTCAGACCACATTGAGATCTTCATCAGAGAGACTGTCCTCTAAATTACAACTGCTTTGTGAATACCAGACCTGGTTTTGTCTGAAATCTCTGTCTGTAGTCGTGATGTTGTGTTCATTTTTATAGCTCACAGTAACCACATGGACTAGTCTGTGTGACCTGAATGAAGAGGTGGATGCAATTTAAACTGACTGGAAGAATTTTAGGCAATGTATTTTTACGAAAAGCCCTGGTATCAGACCACAGGTCACAGCTCGGCCTCTTAGGGAATCAGACACAGCCCAGCTTGATCCACTCCTTCTCAAAGGTCAAAAACATTCAAGGAGACTTTGCTCAGTTTTGGCACCTAAGTGGTGGAACAAACATTCCCTGAATGCCAGAACAGCTGAGACCTTTGCATTAAAGTGATTTAATTAACACAAACTTTACAACTAACAACTTTACAACTAATTCTGTCTGTTTAGTCTGACCAGGCCCTAGTAGAATACTAACTTTTGTTGCATCTTAGTTTGCTGGCAGTTCCTAATTACAAAGCTCCCATGTACGCTGCTCTTGTAAGAGTATTTTTTTGGGGGGGGGGGGGGGTATTCATCGTGACAACCTTAACTTTCGCATTTTACATGAAATTCTGAGTGCAGTATGTATTCATTCAGAGCACTTTTTCTGAGACAACAATACGTTCCAACCACAGTAAGGGTATACATTTCCCTTTCCAAGACGCTTGCCAACACAGCACACCCACCCAGTTGTTTCAGCTTTACTGTTTCTTTTTGAATATACTTACTGGCTCACCGTGGTACCAAACAGGGTTAAATTTCTCGCTTCCTTTCAAACTGAAGCTGGCATTGCGGGTGACATCATACATCTTATTGTCTACAATTCCATGGGACTCTGGATACAGACCCTGCAAAAGATATCACCAAAGTTATTTAGTTCCAGACAGCTTACCCTGCCTCAAAGTTTCTGGCCCTGGATTCCCTGAAGCCCCATGCTACTGTCAACACTACTGTCTTTGATGTTGGTCTTTGTGTCCTTGTGCAGCCCTGCCCTCTCAGTATGAGTCTTATACTTGTATTCTCCTGTTGTGACCTTCTTGACCTGTTTCTCAGTGGCTGATAATAGATTTGCCTTGGCTGACGCTATTTGACCACAAGCCCTGGAAAGGACGGTATAAATAGTAATTATGCTTAACTGGATTGGCTTCCGTTTGTTTTGGGAGAGGCACAACAACGTACATTGGGGAAACTCCCTGACAAAGGAAAACTCCCTAAGAATAAGCAATGGAACAACCTTTAGAGGAGCCAGGGGTACTGGACAATTGGATTATAAGCAAAAGGTTTCAAAAAAGGATTACAAGACATTAGGCATATTATTATATACAACACAAATCAATATGGACAAAATGTAGTACTAATTGAAAATAATGATACCTACACTGTCCATGTAAAAGCAATGTAAGGCCTCGTTCACACGGACATTTAAATCTTGAATAAATTAACACACTCTGAACTCCAGAGGTGTTTTTGTAGCGTTTTGTATCTGCGCTTGACTGGCGTTACACTGGCTCTCATCTGACGCTGTTTAACTCCAGCCTGCAGCCCGATGTGTAGTTACCTGTATTCACCTGTGGGGGCAGTAATCATTCTCTCCAGATTGTTTACGTGTTGGGGTTTGTAGTTTTACATTTGTTGCCGATCCCGGAACAATTGAATCATGGGACATATTCAGTCCTCCAGAACGTCAACCGAACGCCATGTAAACGCAGTACCGGTGTTTTCTTCATGTTTGTCAGGATTTTGGCAGAACTTGATGCCAAGAAAATGCTGCATGCACCGCTTTTTTGACGCCACCCGAACGCGCAGCCGACCGAGCGCCGGGGCTGAACGCCGTGTGGACGCTGTGATTTACTCCAATGAGCAGAAAAACGCTCAGTCCGCGCTCACCTGGAGCCACGAACGCCTGATTCAGACGCCCGTGTGAACGAGGCCTAAATGTGCCCTCAAAAGTGGGTCTGCAACTGTCTAAGTATTGACCGCAAATTCAATCGCCAGTGATGCCACACCTTCCAAGAGAGCATAAATGGCCTCTCTCTGTGTGGGTAGCATGAGCCCTTCCCCGTGTTTAGGGGGACAATTAGGGGAATGTTAGCAATTCATATCTTAGCTAACAAATTGGTAGTTTGTATTCTCCTCCAAGTTGTCTAATATTGCACTGACAGCAGAAACTGCTTACCTGGAGAAAGCATCCACCCCCTCCCGTCCACCACCCCCACCCTCTCCCAAAGCAGATATAACAAAACACAACAATAAATATCTACTGTAATTAAATTTCCTCAAAGTCTATCCTTGAGGGTACTACCCAATGACAGCATTTGTACACTAAAAGGTACACAGGGAATGACATTAGCTCAGGGAAATAAAAACATCACATAACAAGATCACTCGTGTTGGTCAAAGGCTCTTTTTTGAATCAAGAATTAGAGCCTTTCTAGGATTAGTGTGACAATAAATTGTTAAAATGTGCATTTAGTAGTTGCTAAAAAGTAAACCTAATATGAATGAGTCTGTTGTCACCAGAAAGGTAAACGTAATGTATGGATAAATGTTGACAGTAACGTGTCAAATGTTCTCTATCACATACTCACTGTTACAATGGTGTAATGATTGGGGAAGGTCTTTGTAGGATAGGCAGGACGCATGTATGGCGTAGAGGTTCCACAATTTCCTGAAAAATGTACAAATGTAAATGGCTTATCTATGCATTTTCAAAACTTAGGGCAGAAATGATTACGATTTTGGTTAAGCCAACTATTTTTTAGATTTCTGGATTAACACAGAACCTTTTGTTAAACAGCATCATAATAATCTCAAAACATAGAAATCTATTCATATATTCATGTTAAGTGAATTCAAGTCCACACATGTCTAGTTGTAATCCTTAAACTGAGCAACCACAATGAACTTAGGTCCACCCACATTCATGCTGAGTCATGCTGAATATACATCACAGAAAAAAAAATATCATTTGCATATCTAAATTGGTTATAAAAATGTCAAATAGAAAAACAACAGCAATCAATTGGCAAAACTGAACTGTTTTTAAATAGGTGTACAAATGTACAAACTGGAATGTAGTGAACCCCACCCCAAACTGACTGAAACGTCACTCCCCCACACCCCATTTCACAATAAAACCGTCATTCATCTCACCTAGTGTGGCAAACCCAAACACTCCCCATAGTAAAGTCCCCCATTCATAACTCTGTAGTGACATCCCAGAGACCAAGCCCACATACGTAATTTGTTGATGGCTGGAAGAAGTTTGCCATAGGATTTCAAATATCCCGCTCTGAAGCCGTCCAGAGAGATCAGGATTAGTGGCGGCCTGAAAAACCTGTCAAGACAAATAAAAAGCTCTTAGGAATCACTGCTGCAAATCCACAGTTAATTATCTCTCACAGCTCAGAACATTTATTGATTTTTTAACCACATTCAAAAGTGATTTTATAGTGCAAATAAGTACAGAGAATACTACACAATGCACTTCTACATATTTGAATGCATGCTTAATGTTTATCTGCTGAATTGAACAAAGTATTCGTAAACAGTTGGTAAATATTTTTGTTATAGTCATAAATGGTTTTTTTTTTTTTTTTTAGCATTTTACAAAAATACTACATTTAAATTTGTTTCATGAAGATGTGTACTTATTTCCAGCATACAAATAAGCTGAAAATAAAGTTGAAACATTGTCATTCAACTTTTTTTCTATTTTTTTGTATAAAATAATACATACAGATTGGAAACTGTTGTAATTTTGATTGGTGAGGAAGTTCCAATTTTGTGTTTGGCATAATAAGCAAAGTATCTTTATAGTGTTCTCTAATTACCCTACACTGGAAACACAAACACACACACAAACACACACACACACACACACACACACACACACGAGCAGATTAATTGTGTTTTTCTCAACTCAACCATAAATGTACAAGGCACACAATTATCCCTTTCCATGGAAAAACCGAACACATGGTATACACATGTCTTAGTAGGAGTAGCAGGGGTGTAAAGCCCCTCAGCTATATTAGTCTCAGCTACACATCTTCACTAAGCAGGGACTTTTATTTCCATGTTTCTGTTTGTTTTTGGGAAAAACAGATGTCAGATTCTACGAAAAAGATCCAGAATGTTATCAACAAAAGGTGCAAAAACCAGCATCTGTGATGGTCATCAGTGCCCAAGACACGGGGAATCTGTATATATGTGAAAGCACCACTGATGTGGAGGCTCACATAGGAATTCTAGCGAGACATATGCTCCCATCAAGACAAAGTCTTTTCCCGGGAACTCCTTGTATATTACACGAGGACAATGCCAGGCCTCATTCTGCACAAATTACATCAGCACAGCGTGTGTGTGTGAGCTTGACTGGCCCGTCTGCACGGCAGATCTGTCTCCTATTGAAAATGTCTGGCGCATCAAGAAGAGAAGAATCAGAAAACAGCAACCACAAACTGTTGAACAGCCTTGTATACGGCAAAAATAGGCAAAAATTCCACTTGCAAAACTGCAACAATTAGTTTCTTCAGTTCCCAAACAATTAAGTCTAATTAGAAAGAAAAGGGGATAAGGCCGAGTGGTAAACTTGCCTCTGTCCAAATTCTTTTTTGGTGTGTGCTGCAGGCATCAATTTCTAAACTTGTTTATGTTTAGCAAATAGAATTTTGTTGCCCTTTTGTCTGTTAAATACAGGCTCGAGGGAATTACCAAATTAGTTTTTATTCACATCTCCAGGGTTGGGGGTTTGAATCCTGGATTCAATACATTCCAACATTCCAGCTGAAACAATATTTTGCCTTGAATTCTGTTTCCCTGATAAATCATTTCACTAGGCTACCAACCATTCAGCAGCATTAGGCTCCACTTTGAAGCAGCCAGCATGTACTTAAGAAAATAAAGAAAATCTGCAGATGCTGTTGGGCAAAGGTGCAACAACAAAATGCTTTAAAGAAGGTATGATTGCAGAACCGCTCATACGTTCGGCTCAATGTCTACAAAGTCCTTCCCAGTGCTGCCAGACTACGTTCCAAACAATACACTTCTGAATGCACTGATAATTGTGGTTTTTTCATGCTATTTAGTATGGTGGAATGCAGTTTGGGACGCAGCCACACTCCACAGAGACATGATTCAATAAGCTTTCTGTGGCTAATTTTCGCATGATGACTTGTATGCTTGGGTTAACCAGTACTTCAGCTTTGGCGGTTGAAAGCTTCAATTTTGGAATATTTAAAAATAGCTGGAACAGAACAAGAAGAAGAAGTAACATTAGCTAAGAACATCTGTACAGTCAGTCTATCACTGCCTTCTTTTGGGAGACGGTGACATCCTGGAAAGAAAAGCCTTTTGACGCCCTCTTATAATTTTCACTGCTGAGGTAATGGGGCGGGACACCTGTTGCCATCTTGATTAGCCAAAGATTACATTATGATGTCCAGTTTTTATTAATGTTTATTCATTCCCCATTCTGTTAAATGATTACTTGTGGATTTGAGCTGTGACGGATATTATTTCAGGGACCTGCACAAATACTTAATCTGTTTTAAATAACATTTATTAAACATTAAGTTGACACAAGCCAAGTTTTCTGCTAATTAATTTCAAAAGCATGTATAATGGCAGAAACGTTCCTGAGGCTAATCATTGGAACTCTTTGTTCTAATTATATTTTGTGGGGACCAGCCAGAACTCACTACATATTTGTGATCGTACTTCTCATTGAGTTAAAGGAATGCTGCGGCAATCTTTTTTCTCTTACCCTAGTGGTAGCCGATCAGCCAAGACAGGTCAAATGAGTTCAAATGATGTTGGTAACAAACAATGTAAGTCAACATTCATCCAAATCTTTCCCATAAATGCATTTCTCTAAAGTTGCTCTAACTGCATCCAGCTCTTCACAAACTGACCCAAGACCAGTTATCCTCAGCTCTGGTGCCTGAAATGACATATTGGTGAAGTTTCACTGACTCCCAGTATTGGCAGTGTTGGCCTCTTCACTCCCATTCTAAAGTGAACAGACAAAACTTGGACACCAAACGTGTCTTATCTAATCTGCATCTGGAGTGGAAATTTTATTTTTGGCAAAGCTTTTTCTTTAAAGGGGCTGAGAGATTCTTGCTCCTTTGAAGAAGAGTTAGGTGCGATTTTTCCTCTAAACAGTTAGTCCATTAATCGTCCATCAACTGTTCCCTGCCACAAACTCATGACCCAAAATCTCTTGGGTTGACTGACCACCAGTGAGCAAACCAACTAGATAGCGTTTTAACCTATGACAATTTAAAACAGAAGCTATTATAACCGGTGATCGCTCCTGGAGAAATGCAGAATTTAGAAACCTTTATCTGGCACTATAGGTTTCTGAACCAGTTAACATGTAGCAACCCAACATTTTTTTGGGACAAAACTCTAAACATGACTACTAATAGCCTGGAAAAAAGACCTAGCTGACCACCAATGTCAAGCTTTTCCTTTTTTAACAGCTTTGCATCGTAACAGCTTTAACGTGACTATGGCTGAAAACTCAAAAATAAGAACAATCTTGAAGAAACTTCTAGGATTAAAAGGATAAAATAGGTCTAGTCTGACTTTTCACAGAAGCTAAGAAAACATGCTCTAACGTTTCCTCCAAACTGTTTTTCTAACAAAGCAACTCAGAGCCACTCTCTATAGACACAGTTCACATTATAAGTCATCTGAATGAGTTAATGTTATGAACAGCACTAAAGGTCACTATGTAACATTACTAATACTAGGCACCGTAATATTGTGGTTATGTAATATTCTGGTCTGCTTATTTATTAGTTGAGAAGTTTTTTGCAGCTACTTCATTAGCTCATCCTGTCACAGCATTAGATACATCAGTTAGTTACGTAAAAGTGGTTAAATAGCTCAAAGTATTCTGTAACAATGATGCTGAAGCTTAAAGAGCCATACATTAATCTATATTTATTATTCTATTACTTGTTTTAGCTGTTGCTTATTACTTATAGCAGCTCAAAATTATGGACGAGCTTAAGATACACAAATAAATCAAAGCAAAATCTGTTTTTTTCCACAAGCCTAATATCAGCCAGTAACAGCTAAAGCCACTCTGGGACATTTATTTTGAAGAAAGAGATCCAATACAGTAGTTTTACGCAGATCAGTGGTCATGGCTTCAGTCTCTTGTTAGCGGAATCCCCGCACATGGAAACTGCAGACATCCTCTGCATTTTTTTTGCCTTTGTGATGTCCAGGCCTCATCCGCCACACCATCCCGTCCTCTTGCTGGGTTGTTTATGTTTGGGCGCTGCAGTCAGTCAGAAGCACCTGATCAGAATGAGCCTCTGCTGCTCAGCACTGCCCCAAACATAAACAACCAGCACAAGGACGAGGGGGCATTGTGGACGAGGCTCGGACGTCACAGTCACCTGTCCTCAGAGGCAGGGGATTTGAAAGTAGCTAATCCAAGAGCGTTATTTATATCTCCTTGCTGCTGAAGCTTCTCGAGAAACCACCTGCACATGAATTGCAGTACAGTCTATACAGGGGTAACATCGGTATTTACATTCTAGCACTGCGGGAGTGTACGGATACGGGTTTACCTTCACATTTTTACCCTTAATACAAGGGTATTGTTTGGGAGCATATTTGGGGCATATTTAGAGTTTACACAATAAAAATAGGCATTTTTAGGCATTGTTTTACGACATCCCAACTTTTTTTTCACTATACGCGGGTGCTCTTGGAACGTAACCCCGCGATAGCTGGGGGTTTACTCTACATTGTTCCAAGAACACATTAAAAATATAACTGTAAATGTCAGGCACAGTTTTTACACAAAATTAATACAAACATGCACTGAACTTGACATATTGTATTACCCTGCAGGACACTGTGGTGTCTTCATGTCCTCACAGTCCTCTTCAAGCCATGGCTTTTCTCCTGTAATATAAAAATAAAAAAATAAAAATATATATATTTCTGACCAGTTTGAGTGAATAAAGCAAAAGAGCTGACATAACACAGTGACTTTTAGAAGTGTTATCACCCTCAACAGAGACGACGCACAATAAGATGTCACTTTATGAGTAGGGATGTGGGGATAGAGAACTTTAAAGTAAGAGACAAATAGAGGGCTGTACTGTCTAGACTGGAAGGGATGGTCATAACTGACCTCATATGAATTATTTGATAGCAGCATAATGCAGCAAAAAACCATGTGGGAAGCAGCCAACCCATTAATGAGACGGGGCACGATTTAGGTGTGGTCCACTTCTTGCATAATTTAGAGAGCTATGATAGATACTGTAGTCTGATTCATTCATACAATTACTCACTCTGGTCTAATAAGATTAAAGTACACTTAAGTAATTGCATACATTCTTTCTGCTCAGTCACAGACAATAGGGCAGTTTCAGTGTGTTTTGGAGGTCCCTCAGTTAAGCTTTGAACTAGCAAGAATTTGAGGTTTGAAAAGCTTTTTTTTAATTCACAAATCATTACTGTAATTATGCCATTTTGCAAAAATACAGAGGTGGTAAGCGCTGGTTAAGACAGCAAAAGAAACAAATGTAAAAATTTCAAGTGGAAGAACTAACATACACGTAACCAAGGATTTCCTCATCCAATCCCGGATCAAGACTAGAGTTGATGCAGGCGCACTTTAATGGATCGGGTACTGGCTATTAATTTTGATCTAACTCCAATTGTTTGTTTCTTCCTTTTATGCCATTCTACTCATGTACATGCCAACAGACGGTAATCCACAAAACATATGGCCACCATGTTTTTCATGACAAGCTCACATTGTCAGCCTCAGTCACACCTCCAAAGGAGCCAGTTGCCTGAGTTCTAGGAGACACACAGCTTTGGACATGGAGTAATCATTAGGGGAGTGTGTGTGGTCGTTAGGTGCCTAGGCAACCCAGGTGTAGTAATGGGCTGCTTTAGTGCAGGGGCTGGGTTGCTAGGTACCTAATGACATGTCCACCTGTCGCGAATACATGTAAGGGTTTGTTAATTGTCCCGTCGTGTGATTGGCTGCGTGTGTGTGTGTGTTTAAAAGCCCGAACAAACCAGTGATTCATTGCGTGGTCACCCATTTTCAAGAGGATGGTTTTGGGAAAGGTTTGGAATCACTAGTAAAAGAAACTGTATCTCTCTGGAAAACTGAAGGGCTAGTTCTAGGCTGAAGAAGGCAGCTGTGTGCTCTTTCCTTGTCATACATAGGACTCTCACACAGGGGTGTGAGAGCTTGCCCTGATGACAAGCAGACATTCAGGACAAACGTGCAAGGGACTAACGTGGATGTGTGTGCCTCCTCCTCGTTTCTCTCCTTCTCCCTCTGTCTCGATACAGGCATGAACACGAGAGCCACAGCTTCATAGGAAGTGGAGTTCCCAGTGGGCCACATCCAGAGTGGAGGGTCTCATGGACAGAGTGTGACTGTGACAACAGAGTTTTGTTTTCTTGGAGAGAAGGTCCTCTGAGACTTTTTTTAGTTACTCTGTACTCTTTGCTTCATTGTGTGAAGTTTGTGAGCCTGCTCGGCTACGAGACGCTGTGAAACTTCATTAAATGGCAAAAATCCCTTGACTCAAAACTATGGTAAAAATCTATGTTTTAGAATGTCAACACTTATCCGTCTTGAAGTTACTTCAAGTACTGCTGCCCCTCCCATAAATTGTAGAACTGTTCAAATCACATGGATATGCATGGGATATACTAAGATATAAAAACATCTTTAGGGGTCAAAGAATGTCAAGAAGCATAAAACATCTTGGGAACAAATCATCTATAACACAAAAAAGTGAAACTGGTAGCAGATGCATGTTGATTCTTACAGTTCATCTTCAGCTCAGACAGTCTGAAATTGCCTGATGAAAACTAGACACTAAAATCACCACATATTTCAGAATCTTGTCTTTTACAGGTCCAACCTGGTATCCCAACCTGGTATCGTGTGACTACAGGAGTCTAGCTAGTGCTTTGAAAGACCAACTTGGCAGAGAGAACTGGAACCCCAAAAAGAACACAGTTTTGCAGTATTATCTACAAAACCATAAAGGCAGATCAGGATTGTATGATACCTCAAATTAAATAAGGATCAAATCAGGGAGCAAAATACTGAAATGGGATATCTTTACATTAAATTCTGTAAATTGACTGAGGATGAATATCTGAAATATTTTTTCACCTTCACATACGCTCTTGTAGTTGGCACAGCAATCGCCTTTTTGACTACAGTCAGCAGCACAAGAGCAAAGGCTGTTAACCAGTCTGTCTTCACCACAACGGAATTTGGAGCATGTCCAGAGTTGACCTTGTGAGGAAAAAAATGCCAGAGACACAGGGATGGTAAATCCTTAGCAGTGGCTAGAGGATAAGAACATCAGAGTCCAGTCCCACTTGGCTGGAAACTGACTAATATAATTCTTCATTAACCCACAGCTGAGTTCAGAGCATGTTCGTGGGGTATACCCCCATTTTACCACCCAGTAAAGGAGTGTTTCATCCCAAACTGCTTTTTGAGTGAGGCACAGCCAGTCAGAATGCAAGTTTTAATTAGTGCCACTTACTAGAATGTTACACTATTACTGTTTAGTATTTCAATATTCAAATGTATCAAAATGTATAGTGGTATTTGTTGGAGCCATACTCCAAACCATGTATAACCTGTATGGACCCTGTGGGCTGATAGCACTTGCTTACACAGGGGCCTCACATTTTTCTCCTACTAGTGACTTTTGGTACGGTGCTAACATGAGACCATACATGTCAGTGTCAAGCACCTTATTGCAATGGGCTGGAGGACGGAATCAAAATAAGATTCCAACTGGAGGATCATACAGCAGACTGTCTGGCTGAAAAGTTCTTTTCTGCACTTGAAGGACTTGATACTAGATGAGAAAAGTCTCACCTGTATTACAACACCCAGCAGCCCCTCCAGTGCACTACAATTGTTTAATGTTCCCTGGCTGAGAATATTTTCCATGATGTTTTCTGAGTGAAACTCCTTTACTGTCTCTTTCTCCTCCAGGCTCACATGCATCTTATTTCACATCTACTTAACTGGATTGTAATACAAGTAATCAACGTTTAATATGACTAACGCCAAATATGTTAACATATCTTGGAAAGTGATAGCCCCCTAAATCCAGTCAATATACAGTCATATGCAAAAGTGTGGGCATCCCTGGTCAAATTGCATGTGTTGTTGACATGTATACTACATGAACATGCTTTATTATGTTTTAAATCAAAACAAGCAAAATTATCTGGATTATGTCTTAAAGCAAACAAAGTGATCTGGATTATGTTTTAAAGCAAACAAAATTACATAATCTCTTAATTTAAAAAAACTACATTTTCCAGGGCAAATCAATTTCAGAAGACCATAAGACTGTAGGTTTAGGGAGAGGGGATGTGTGACTCACTTGGCTCCACACACAGTTCTTTATAATCCAGACAGCAGTTGCCTTCTTTTACACATGCCGGGTCACAATGACATGTGGCACCGCTTCTCTTCTCTGACAGGCATCTATTCTTACAGCTGTTCACTGTCAGAGAAAAAAAAAAAAAGATCTTCATGGATTACACTGAAATTATACTCACAAAGTTCAACATATCGCACAGGAAAAAATTCAAACTGCCTGGAACACAGGCCAAATACTTCAGGCCCTGACGTACTAAGGTGCCAAACAAAACTATGAAACTGTTGTGAGCAGAGCTTTAGATTGCACAAGCAGTTAGTTGGCACTTCATGGAAGATTTACAAAAGATAGTTGCATGCGAAACATGCAAAAAATTGGAGAAAATCCAATATGGTAACACTTTAAGCCTATTGGGGGGTTATTTCGATCTTGTTCTTTGCTCAGTAAAGCTCAAATTCGACTCTTCAAAATCCACAATGCATTATGTTTTATTCATTACGACAAGTATTGTATTGGTCAGTGGAGATCTGTTGTGTAATAATTAGTTATTACCACTGGTCAAATGGAGAAATAACATCTGTTACACATGGAATCAAGCTCACAGCGAAGTGCTAGTGGAAAAACTTCACAATGAACAGCACTCGAACCTGCTCCAACTGGGAGCAGGAAGACTGAGCTACCACACGGCCACCGAGGTGGAGCAGCAAAATGTCTCTCATAGGGGATCAGCCCAAGAGAGGTGAAAGAGACAGGAAAGGTGAAGAAAATCAGTAGGACGGAACAGACTAGATATGTCCGTCAAAGAAAAGGAAAAACATTAGAAGCAGTCCTCTGGTGCTAAACTGAGAGTTTGCCATGTGCGTTTTTGAATATGTGCTGAAAGGGGTGCATTCAGATCCTAAAGTGGAGAGAGGTGGACGCATGGAAAACCGGAGGTAGCTCAGTGGGTAGGATACTTGCATCTGGACCAAGGGGTCATGGATTTGAATCCTACCTTCACACCACCACTGGGTTCCTGAGCAAGACCCTTAACCCCAAGTTGCTCCAGGGAGACTGCCCCCTGTAGTTAAGAAATGGAAGTCGCTTTGGATAAAAGCGTCTGATACATGCCGTAAACTTAGTTCCCCGAGAACCATTTATAAAAATGACATGTTGGAGTGTGACGAACAACACTGAGGAATAAGAGACTTCATAATAGATGGAGGTTCTTCAGACTCTTTAGATGTTCTTCAGAAAAGATTTCTCACATTCATATTTACTTAGTGTGTCATCAGAAACACTTTTATTTATCTGAAGTTTTATTTTCTGAAATTTGACACCTCCTCTCCTGCTGCAGTTTTTTCTAATATATTGGAATGGCTCCAAAGTCAAAACAGCCGTTAATAACCTGTATAGTTTGCGTATATTCAGATTTTTGAATGGTTGATCGGGGCCAAGAATTGATTGTTTAAAAAAATATGTTTTTCACCTCTGAAATGTGTGGGCAGAGAGAGTGGACTGTTCACATTTTTTCACGGAAATGTATTAAATGTTCATTAACGTGTCAGATTTTCAGATTTAGCCCTGTTTAACGTCACTGTTACATAAAAAAAGGACTTTGAGTGTGAATTCACTGGTCGTTTTGAACAGTGGTTCCAGTTACCACCACTTTAAAAAAGTTTTCTAAAATACACCATTTCACTGGGAAACTCCTCTGAAGGACATCTCAACCTTTGAATTATGGTAAAAAAAAAAATTCATTAATGGGATTTCCAATTAACTAAAATCTACTGGAGTCTATTTGATCCATTTAATTGGTCGTGGGCCAGGTTGGTATTGGTGATGAAATGTTCAGATCGGTGAGGCTCTGTTTCTCTGTCACACGGAAGATTTTCAAGCACCACGATGAAGTGTGTATGGAGTTGTGTGGGAAGTGATGGTAGTGGTTCTTCCGACACACACTTTTTGTTCAGGGACGCTGACAACTGAGACTTCCAGAAGAGTGGAGGTGTGTTGTGCATGTATTATGTAGTGTGTTCAGCCTACAGCAGATCACATAGTCCACAGACAGCCAGGAAACATCTACATCCAGGCAGAGGTTCAGACAGGTCTTTGTGTTCTTCAGGATATTTAATGCCACAGGCCTGAGTTAACCATGTAAGGCAGGGGTGGGCCACTCCGGTCCCGGAGAGGAGGTATCCAGTACAGTTTGGTGGTTC